>JARHVA010001955.1:2322500-2552500 GCA_037957365.1 Torreya grandis
AAATCATTAACACCAATCTAATCCAAAATTGAAAATAGGCCATACCTTAGTTGCTTAATATTATTAGCTTGTCATTTAAGTCTCTCCTTACTCAAACACAACCATGATTTGTCATCAACCTTGAGTTGTGCTTTTCACCATGCTGGTCATGCCTTGCCTTGTACTTTACTTGAGAATTCTCTAATTCATCTTTCACCTTCAGAAGGATTTTGCCTATTCTTATAAATGAAATTTTAAGCTCTTATCACCTCTTAATCTTACTTCACTATCCATACTATAGATACCTAAATTCTACCACATTTAGTGTCGTAATTAACTTTGCTTAATATCGACATACTATCTCAATCACCACCCTAAATTCAAATTTTATTATAAGGTCCACAAATATAATTTCCCTCCCTTTTTTGAATAATTAATTAATACGTACTAATTAATTAATTAATTATGTACACATAATTTCAAAAAACTAATTAAAATCTATAATTTTTAAGTCACCAACATCTTCTATACTTCTCTCAACCAAGTATTGAATCATTTAACCACCTCCTTAACTTCCCCAACTAATTTTTGAGTCATCATTAAGTATTTAAATTAATTCAATGAGTCATTTAAATACTTTGAATCATTCACAAGAAACTTTAAACTACCAATTAACTTTCATCTTTTGTCTCAAACACATCAGGAATTGGTCTCTTCTACTTGGATGAGGACTCAAATCCGATTGTCCAAATTAACATATTTCAATAAATTTGGATTTTTGCCAACTATCCATATTCTCACTCTAAAGTCTATAAATATAAGTGTCACCATCCACCTTCAAGCTATCAAATTGCTATCAAAATTATCCCCAAGCTATCAAATTTCTATCAAAATTATCCCACATATCCATTGAGAAAATTGAGATCATACATCTATATTTTGTTGAATTTCCCTTTGATTGAATAATTGAGTTGAGTATTTACATACCAAGAGTCAAGAGTAAATCAAATTCAATCAATAGTGAAGGTGATGTACTACATTTTTAAAATGGGATTGTAAGTATTCAATTTGTTTTTCTTTGTTTTGAATAGCTCAATTTTAGGTTTTAGTTTAGATTTAGAATATGAATTTATACCCATTTGGTTTCTTACTTGACATAGTTTCTAAAATTTAGCTATCACATTCTAGCATGCCCAGTGGGAATCTTTTCAAATTTTTATTCATCATAATTGTATTCCTTAGTATTTTTTAGTCATTTTTGAATTATATTGATGAGTGTAACAATTTAATCTCAATTTGGGAGTTTTTTTTGTTGCTTCAGGGGCTATTTTTGGAGTTTTTAGAGTTGATGTATGTGTTCTATATAATAAAAATTTCATTCTACATAATAGTGGATTCATTGCACAAAAACAACAATTTGGTAGCATATTTCAGTGGTTTTGTCAATAGTAATTTTGTATTTCTATTTTGTCATTTTTTAAATTTGTGTTTTTTATATTTTAGCCTAAATAAAATGAATTTATCATTTTTAAAAATGAATTCACCATTTTGTATCAGAATAATGAATTTGTAGCACAAAACTATGAATTCATAGCATAAAACAATGAATTCATAGCACAAAACAACAAAATTTTAATAGAATAGTGATTTCATTCTGCATAATAGTGAATGTGTATAAGAATAATGAATTTGTAGCACAGAGCAGTGAATTCATCCTTCCACCTAGAGTGTTGTCTTATGAAGGTCATAACTTTTGACTCAGGTGTCCATTTGACCTACCATTCATGTAAAAACAAACATATAAGAAAGAGCATACATCCATGAAAAAAATATTCCATTTTAGGTTTGATATTTTTTTGTATCAAAAATCACATCTTTCAATCTTGTTCATTTCAAATCCTTAATTTCTCACATATAGGTTGGATATTTATTGTTTTTACATGATAATCTTTCCTAATATTTAAATTTTGGCTTACAGGGTTAATATTTGATGTTTTTCATGTCCCTAACCCTTTTTTTAATGGAAACTCTTGTCAAAGCTACTACACATAAAACTAATAATTGTTTTGTGTTTGATCGATTGCCAAAGATTTAAAATATAAACCAAAAAATATTTTTTCTAACCTTACTTTCTTTTCAAAATTTTGTTAATTAATTAAGTAGTAATTAATTTATTTCATTTCCTTGTAGATTTTTATTTTTTGTAGTCTAATAATTACATATGATCTTTCTTTGCATCAAATTAGTGACAAACATTGAAAATTAGAAACAATTCTTGTAATTTTGTGTTACCTGAGTTATTCTCATGTATGCTCTTTCCTTGCATTAGACTAGTGACAATTCTTAGAAATAAAAAACAATAATATATTTTTTTCTAGGGGTTCTATCGTCTATGGATTTCATCACTATGCAATAGGCCAAACCTTGTGTACCCATGAGGTATACAAATTGAGGACCAATTGTTTCAATTGCCTAAGTGGTTGGGTGTTTTAAGCACACTATGATGTGAGAGGATTTCATCCTTCAATACTTAGGGTTTCAACAACTACCTCAAAGTCTAATTTTCTGATGGCACTCTATTTAAATCCTATAGATGGAGTAGGCACATAGGGACTATATTTTTTGTGCAGTTTCTTAATCAACTTCTTATATGATCTTAGGCCTTATCCTTAACTTCCAAATCAAAGTCATAGCCTTCTAACAATATTTGATGAGCCTATATTTCATGCACTTATTTTCAACCAACCCATATTTGATCACAATGGCCTACTTCTAATTTTTGATGAACTTATTATTGTCACTTGAACTTGCACCACTTGAGGAGGTGAAAAATATCTCCTCATTCATGTGTCAGAATGGAACCACCTCAGGGCTGTGGGTGACCCAACTTTGAGGTAGAACTCTAGATTTGGGGCTAGTTCCCCTTGATGTACCACTTTGATCAATCCTACTACTAACACTTAGGGGGATGAAAAGGGATAAGAATAGCTGAAAGTAAATCTAATCTATGGGAGGTGATACACCAAATAAGTTTTTTACTCACACCATCTAACATGCACTTGGAACCAAGAAGAAGTCTGCACACACACTTCACTCAATGATAATCTTCACTTTCACATCAATGTTTCAATCATGGGGTCTTAAAGAGAGACTAGGTTAGGAATACTTATACAATAGGCATTCTAAGAAACACTATTGAATATACTAATCACTATAACTACAATTCAATTAGACACTTTTTGCTGCCCTGAAAAAGAGAGATTCCAAAACACATAAGGTACTAGGAAGAGTAACATGTGAAGGTAAGCCAAAAAACACTTACACAAGACCAACAAACATTGTATGGACTTAGTGAAATATTGAATGAGGTGAAAAAAACCTATCTTTATTATCTTAAGGCTAAAATTTGGTAGGGCTTCCCCATACCCAGGCGGAGAGATCCCATACAATTCTAAAAAGGCTAGAATTTATAGAAATTGTGAGAAGAGAGAGAGAAAGAGAAGCTCAAGAGTCATTAAGACACTTGTCAAATGAGGATAAGTAGTTATGATAGTCATATAATCATGTATGAGACAGGTCCTAAAGGGAATCAAGGACAAATGTCCCTCAAACTTATTCAACTCCTCCACATGTGGCGTAGATACTCTTGTGCTTGCATGAGAAACTACACTCATGATTTTCCTTCAAAAAACTACCTCATCACTATATATGGTTAGGTATGATGATGGATCTAAGTGGAGGGGTTATTGAAAATCCCTCACATGTATTGGATTATTCCTTGATCATTCCTATTCTTTTAGCCATGCTTAATCATCTCAAACAGTTACAAAAAGCTCTTTCCCATGCACCTCTCACACTTGGCACCCAAAACCTTTCCAGTTATATAATATGATCTATGTACAAGGAGGGATGACACTTGTAAATAGTATCCAAGCTATTAGGTTCATCAAATAAGCCTTAAAAGGCTTCACAAATGGAGTTTCACCCTTTTTCAGTAAGTGATAGCTATCTATCCACTGGATTAGCTAAAATGAGAGAGGTAACAAACAGACTTAGGAGTCTATATACTTCATCAAATTTACATAGATACTTATAAAAATTCTCAAACTATCTCCCAAAAGTTATTTCACTTTTTAAAACCTTCTCACACCTATAAAACACACAAACATGTCAAAGAAAGTCCTATTTTGTACCATCCATACAAGTGTAGTACACCAAAGTCACATGTGTCAGGTCCCTAGAGAGTATTTTACATCTTCAAATCACTTCATTATCCTTTATACTACATATAGATTCTTAATTTATCTCATCTTACCAATCGGGTCATTAGAGAGGGTTTACAAGGGTTTTGGAGTGGTTTTAGGTCTTAACGTTTATTCATAAAGAAAAAACATTAGAATTCTGAGAAAATTCCATTGAGGGATTCTTGTAGACCATCTTCATCCTCCCCAAAAAACTTAGGTTCCCATTCAAATTTTTATGAGAGATATAAGCATCTCAATTTGACACTTCAAACTCTTTTCCTGCATTCTGTGAGGGTCTGAGTTCATTTAAGCCAAAAATGGATTCTTGATGAGTTTGTATACAAAAAAAGGGCTCTAACACATCTATTATGATCCCAAAAATGTGTCACCAACCATTGGGAAGGTCATATCATGCTATGAATGCAAATGACTCACAATTTGCCATAGGCCTAGACCTTGTTTTCATAAATCTACCTGGTACCTAGGACTCAAAATGACCCTTTTATGTTTTCCTTGCACATATATAGATTGAACACATCCATTTTACCTATGCAAACATGTATAAAAACATAATTCACCACCTTATATCACTATAAATCATTCACCACCTTCTATCACTATAAACATCACCTATGCTCTTGTAAACACGAAACTAGGTCAATAACTACCTAGACTGAGACAACCCTGCAGACATGCCTGTAGGTGATGATAAATGTGAGAAATCCTACCTAAGGTGTGTTATCATTCTATAAAAATCTCTTTAAGGTCACAATATTTTCACTTTATCAATATCATAGCTTAAATATTCTTCAAACACCATTAAGATATCAAAGTTCACTTTTTTTATTGGTTGGACTGAGACACATGCAGGTGTTCTCTTGCTCTTTTATTTAGGGAATGATTCTCATAGATCTCTTTGAAACTCATATGAAGTCATATAATGAAAATATCACTTTTAACCTCACCTATACTCCATTGGGACTTCAAACATATACCTCTCACTCTTGACTGGGACCTTTTTGTATGATTGTTGTATGTGAATCTTTAGGTTTTGTTTTAGGCTCGAACAATGCTTGGAGACTCTATTTATGATGTTTTGACCTCATTTTAAGTATTAGAGTCAAAAAAATGACTTTTTTAATTTTCATTCAGCCTAAAATTATCAATGACAATGTCAAAATATTAACTGTTGACTCATTATCTGGTACCCCTACTATAGGTGCCTCTTTCCAAGCCTGTGCACAGACATGAAGTAAGTAAAGTGAACCAAACTTGATGTAATATCCTCCTCAAGTGGTCTTTAGGATATCCATACTACCTTAGGTCACATGATACTATTCAACCATATGAGGTGATTTTCAATATATATTGGTAAGGGAAACATCATTTGGTATTCTAAGCTTATAGATGTCAATGATCAAAATCAATGCTTTTAGGAGTGTTTTTGAACCCTTCAAACACCGCTTTTCATTTGCCTTCCACTTTCCAAACCTTTCATACCTATTTTTCATGGTAGAGACTACAAATCCAACTAATTAATATAATTTTAAAGTCTTGAAACTATGAAATATGTTAAATTCAAAATGCTTATAGACCTCTATCTAGTGTTTTCTGGGTAGACAGGCCTAAAATCATAGTTAATATTTTTTGATGATGACCCTTAACTTTTCTTATCAATCAATCATCTCATGAGGTCTATCATGTCTAAAATAATCATAAAAATGCTCTAAGTTAGGTCTTATCTTACTTCCACATCCAAATGACCATCTCAAACCCCTGTTTAGGTTAACTGAAGGCACATATCTGACTATGTGTAGACAGGGAGAATGGAATTTAGTAAGAGGAACTTGTTAAAGCTTCATAGTACCCCAAATGGATTTGTCTATACTCAAATGGATGACCTCCACAAGATAAATTTAAAATCACTTCAAACACCCTCCTCCATGTGGAAATCACTTGCCTGTAGGTGAAAAGAATAAATAGAGTAGGAAAATGTGGAGAATGTGTAAAAATTAGGCCTCATGGGCATACCTATTTATTTCATCAGTCCTTCAAGGGTCGATTAATATCATGTGAATCTTGAAAAAAATCTCTAAAAATCTTATTTTAATGTGAAAATCTCCTGTACTGATGCTTGCAATGCATTCTTATGGCTACTTAGCTGAAACAGGCCTATAAGAGACCCTTGAGCATTTGAGATCTCCAAATGAAAAATAATAATGGATAACCTATATAAATGTCTTATATAACATGGAGAAACACCTAAAAATAACCAAATTATCAAAACCAAGTAGAAGAATCAGAAACTAGCTCAAAAATTAGACCCCTCATGGATTGAAGTGCATAAAAAGTTGCTTGGGGTCTATGTGATGGTTCATAAAGGAGAATACATAAAAATTAGAACTCTTGACATGAAAATGAATTAGACTCAGGCCTCTTTCAATCCCCAAGATCATTCCTCCCAAATCCACATGTACAACTCACACCAAGCATGCAAAGTTGACCCTTCTTGGCTTGCAAAGACAAAAAGAAGAAATAGAAGAAAATAATGAACTTTTTTGATGAAAAATATACAAAATATGCATGGAAAAGAGTTTATGGAGGTGAATAGACACTTTTTCCATGTTTTAAGCTAGAAATGGACTTCCCAAGTCTATATAAGTGCCAGTAAGGGACTAAAACCAAGGGAAAACTACCTTATTATGAATATAACTACTTATTGTATTGAAATAAGACTGATTATAACATATTATAACCTATTACACATTTAAAATCACCTTTGTGACAAATATACTTGCTTAAAAGTCTGTACAAGTCATTTATTATGCTAAAAATGTGGCCAAAAGGCATATTTGACATATAAAACATGGTAAAGAATAAATTAATGACTTAGAAACACATTATAACACATAAATGACCATATTATGATATTTTGAATATAATTGGACCTTTGACTATGTTTGACAATGGTTGACTTTAGTTGACTAGACTAACACAAGGAAGATGGACTTAGACCAAGGCTAGACCAGGGATAGGTAAAGTATTTAGACCAATATGAGACCCATATAGGACATGTGGAAACTTATAAAATTTTTTATAAATGTATAGGTTTACCTAATTTTAATAAAATTTAAAATTGGTCAACACTTTTGGCAATTCCTAGGGGTAACATGCTTGCCTATGTTAAGGACCAATAGCCTTATCCCATCCATTGGGCAAAGGGAGTTAAATGAAATTGTAAAAAACATGACCATACCTTGAATTGACTAACATGATATCTGATTTACCTCAAAACACATAAAGGAAAGACAAAACATAACAAGACCAAAGCAAACACACAAAGCCAAGGTACACTTGTGTTACTAAGCACTTAGGGAAAATAAGACACAACAAAAAGGAGACTAATTATGTAAATTCAAATTAAACATACCTCCCTTCCTAAATCAAAAGGGAAATACCTTGAATCTCCTTCCTCACTATATGAATGAGGATTCCAAGCATGCTTCCTTTTGGATGTGGTGCTAGATGACTCATGTTTCCTTTTTGCTCTTTGGCTTGGCATGTCATCTAATGGAGTCATCTCCCACAAGTATCTAAGGTAGATGAAGTCCTCTTGAACCTGGAAACATGCCTCATATTGTTATCCTTTTATCTCCTCAATATATATTTGCATATCTATGAATGGGACAACTTGTTACAAACCTATGTCTTCTTAAAGGATCCCATTGTACTTCTCATTTGTTACAACCTCTTCAAAGTCTTCAAGAAGTGTTGTGTCATAGCTTTGTAGTAGTGTTTATTTCTCAAACTATTCCTTGATGTTGGTGGGAGTAACTTCATAGGTGGTTCTAGGATCAACTTTTGAACCATCCTTAAAAGGCTCAAGATCATCATAGATTGCTCCATCATGAGCTAGCCTCTCTTGATGATGATGCTCCTCAATATATGCCTGCTTTCCAACATCTTGGGCTTGTCTCATTAGGAGTTTTTTCTTCTCACATTCTTCATAATCTTTGAAAATTTGCATATAGGTCTTCCACATGTCTTCCTTTTGAGACACAACATCTTGCTTACCATGGCTTGTAGTCAGCTCCAAAGGACTTGTAAGCCCCTTGAGGCCTTCAACTTCATTTCATATGTCCTCAAATATCTACCACAAGTCATCATCCTTTGACTGGGAAACATCATGAGGAGGAACAACAAGAGAGGCTCCTTCATTTTCTCCTTTGGGTTCCATAATAACCTCTTCTAAGACCTCTTCTTCAACACAAGGAGGATCCTTTTCCTCATCATCATAATATGATGTCTCCTCACTATTAGTAAGCTCTTCTTCATCTTCAATCCAATTTTAAATCTCAAACTCATTCTTCCTCTTAGTAGTGCCAATCCTAGGCATCTCAAAACTAGGAACATTAGACCAAGAGGGCTTCCAAGGAGCAATGTGTTCTTCACTATTAGGAGGGAAAAATGGATCAATTAGAGGGGGTGGAAAGATGGGTTCAATAGCTTCTTGAGGAGGGGTGGGAGGGAGTTGATTAGTTTTAAGTTTCTCTCCACTTCCAACTTCTCCACTTAAATATCTCTTGTTCTTCTCTTCACAAGCTACCACTACCTCTTTCCATCTTGGGAAGCTATGCTTAGAGGATTATTCATGAGGTTGAGATACAAATGAAGGGGTGAATGATAAGTTTGAGAAAATTGAGGTTTCCTTGGGCTTGGCATCTTGATTCCAACTTGGAAAAGTAGGCTTAGAGAGTTCATTTTTTACTACCATGATGGATTGCCTTAAAATCTGATTGGCCAATTCAATTTCTTTGTCAATATGGGCCTCAAAACTCAAACTTCCTTTCTTAAAATCCTCTCTAAATAAATCAACCTGCTCAATAGTGATGTCCTCTCTCCTTTGGCTGCTCTCTTGGATAGACTTCCAAGAAGGGAAACTTTTGGGAATGCATGAAGGACTTGGGGAATTTTGAACCATGCTTGGATTAGCATTTTGAGTGGCCAAAGTTGACACACTTGAAGGTTGATGTGGAGTATATTGGGGCTGCCAAGACTAAGCTATTTCATGAGATCTCAACCTCTCTTCTAGGTGGAAAATTAGGCCACAAGCATCAAACATCTCATTAGAAAGACCTTGCCAATTAGTTCTCTTTATAGGCATCCATTATTCCTTGACTTACTCCAAAGCATTTCTCACACTTTTAATACAATCACTAGGGATGACTTGACCCCAACCATTTCTAGTATCAAGGTCTAACATGTAGTCTTTGTAGCCAATGAGAGTCTTCTTGAAACTTACAATGGTATAAATTGGAGAGGAACTAGGTGGACTAGGTGAAGCACAAGCTTGATAGGGATGGTCATAGGCAACATATAATTGATAGAGATCATGACAAGCTTGGATAAGGACTTGCTCATATTGAGAGGGAAAAGGAAAAGATGGATATGTCTCCCAACTTGTGTTAAGAAAAAATCAACCTCAGAATTATCCATGAATCGCTCATGAGAAGACCATATGATAAGAAAAAACTTCAATTATAGTACTTGGACTACTTAACTAGTATATTTATGCTTGGAGTCACCATTGGTGCTTAGTGAAATTCACTCTAAAGGCTGATATCTTAAAGAGAACACCAAAACTTCTCAAATTCTTGGAATAAGTGTCCCACCAGGCATGCCAAACAATATTGTCACTTGAACTTGCACCCCTTGAGGAGATGACAAGTCTCTCCTTGTTCAAGTGACACAATGGAACCACCTCAGGGTTGTGGGTGACCCAACTTTGAGTTGGATCACCAGATGTGGGGCTAGTTCCCCATGATGTACCTCTTTGATAAATCCAACTACTAACACTTGGGGTGATGAAAAGGGATAAGAATAGCTGAAAGTAAATCTAATCTATGGGAGGTGATACACCAAATAAGTTGTCTACTCACACCATCTAACATGCAATTGGAACCAAGAAGAAGTCTGCACATATACTTCACTCAATGACAATCTTCCCTTTCACATCAATGTTTCAAGCATGTGGTCTTAAAGAGATCCTAGATTAGGAAGAATTAGACAATAGGCATTCTAAGAAACACTATTGAATAGACTACTCACTATACCTACAATCCAATCAGACACTTCTTGCTAACCTGCAAAAGAGAGATTCCAAAACACACAAGGCACTAGGAAGAGTAACATGTAAAGGTAAGCCAAAATACACTTGCACAAAACCAAAAACCATTGTATGAACTTAGTGAAATCTTGAATGAGGTAAAAACAACTATATTTATTAGCTCAAGGAAAAAATTTGGTAGGGATTCACCATACCGAGGTGAAGAGATCCCATATAATTCAAAAAATGCTAGAATTTATAGAAATTGTAAGAGGAGAGAGAGAAAGAGAAGCTCAAGAGTCATTAAGACACTTGTCAAATTAGGAGGAGTTATGACAATCATAGAATCATGTATGAGATAGTTGTTGAAGGGAATCAAGTAAAAATGTCCCTCAAACTTGTTCAACTCCTCCATGTGTGGCATAGGTGCTCTTGTGCTTGCATAAGAAATTGTACTCATGATTTGCCTTCACAAAAATAAATCAACACTACATAAGGTTAGGTATGATGATGGATATTAGTGGTAGGGGTTACTGATAAGCCATCACATGTATTGGTTTATTCCCTAATCATTCTTATTTTCTAGTCATGTACTATAATCTCAAATAGTTACAAAAATCTCTTTCCCATGAACCTCTCACACTTGGCACCCAAAACCTTTCCAATTCTATAATTTGATCTATGAAAAAGGAGGGATGAAACTTGTCAAGAGTGTCCAAGTCATCAAGTTCATCAAATAAGCCTTAAAAGGCTTCACAAATGGAGTTTCACCCTTTTTAACTAAGTGATCACTATCTATCCACTGAACTAACTAAAATGAGAGAGGTAGAAGATAGACTTAGGAGTCTATATACTTCATCAAATAGCCATGGATACTTATAATAATTCTCAAACTATCACCCAAAAGTGATTTCACTTTTTGAAACCTTCTCACACCTACAAAACACACAAAAATGTCAAAGAAAATCCTATTTTGCACCATGCAGACAAGTGTAGTACACCACAATTACATGTGTCAAGTCCTTGGAGATTCCTTTGTATCTTCAAGTGACTTCCCTAGCCTTTCCATTACATCTGGATTCTTAATTTATCTCATCTTCCCAATTGGGTCCTTAGAGAGGGTTTACAAGGGTTTTGGAGTGGTTTTAGGTCTTAATATTTGTTCATAAAGAATAGATGTTGGAACTCTAAGAAAATTCCATTGAGGGCTTCTTTGGGACCCTCTTCATCCTCCCCAAACAACTCAGGGTCCCATGCAAAGTGTTATGAGAGATATAAGCATCTCAAGTTGACCCTTCAAACTCTTTTCCTACATTCTATGAGGATCTGAGTTCATTCCAAGCCAAAAATGGCTTCTTGATGAGTTTGTATAAACAAAATGGCTCCAAAACCTCTATTATGGTCCCAAAAATGTTTCCCCATCCATTGGGAATGTCATATCATGATACAAATGTAAATGACTCACCATTTTCCTTAGGTCTAGACCTTGTTTTCATAAGTCTGCCTGCTACTTAGGACTCAAAATGACCCTTTTATGTTTTATTTACATATATATAGCTTGGAAACACCTCTAAAAACATGAATCAAAACATAATTCACCACCTTATATCACTATAAACATCACTATGCTCTTGTAAACACAAAACTAGGTCAATAATTGCCTAGATTGAGACAACCTTGCAGACATGCCAATAGGTGATGATAAATGTGAGAAATTATACCTAAAGTGTGTTCTCATTCTCTCAACATCTCTTTAAGGTCACAATATTTTCACTTGATCAACTTCATAGCTTAAATATTCTTCAAACACCATTAAGATATCAAAGTTCACTTTTTTTGATTGGATGGACTGAGACACGTGCCGGTGTTCTCTTACTCTTTTATTTAGGGAATGATGTTGATAGATCTCTTGGAACCTAATATAAATTCATATAATGAACATATCACTTTTCACCTCACCTATACTCCATTGGGACTTCAAACATATACCTCTCACTCTTGATTGGGACCTTTCTGTTTGACTGTTGTATGTGCATCTTTAGGTTTTGTGTTAGGCTTGAACAATGCTTGGAGACTCTCTTTATGATGTTTTGACCTAATTTGAATTATTAGAGTCATAAAAATAACTTTTATAATTTTAATTCACCTTCAAATGCTCAAATACAATGTCAAAACATCAATTGTTGACTCATTATCTGGTACCCCTATTGTAGGTGCCTCTTTCCAAGCATGTGTACGGATATGAAGTGAGTAAAGTGAACCAAACTTGATGTAATATAATCCTCAAGTGGTCTTTAGGATATACATAATACCTAAGGTCACATGAAACTATTCAACCATATGAGGTGATTTGTAATGTATATTGGGAAGGGAAACATCATTTTGTATTACATGTTTATAGATGCCATTGATCAAAATCAATGCTTTCAGGAGTGTTTTTGAACCCTTCAAACACCACTTTTAATTTTCCTTCCACTCTCTAAATCTTGCATTGCTATTGTTCATGGTAGATAATACAAATCTAACCAATTAGGAGCATTAGAAAGTCTTGAAACTATGAAATATGTTAATTTCAAAATGCTTATAGACCTTTATCTAGTGTTTTCTGGGCAGACAGGCCAAAAATCACAGTTAATATTTTTTGATGATAACCCTTAACTTTCCTTAGAAATCAATCATATCATGAGGTCTATCATGTCTAACATCATCATACAAAGGATCTAAGTGAGGTATTATCTTACTTCCATATCCAAATGACCATCTCAAACCCTTGTTTAGATCAGTTAAAGGCACATATCTGACTGTGTGTAGATAGGGAGAATGGAATTTAGCAAGAGGATCTTGTTAAAGCTTCATAGTACCCCAAATGGATTTGTATATACTAAAATGGATTACCTTCATCAAGATAACTTTAAAATCAATTCAAACACCCTCCTCCATGTGGAAATCACCTACCTGTAGGTGAAAAGAACAAATAGAGCAGGAAAATGTGTAAAATTTAGGCCTCATGGGCAGACCTATTTATTTCATCAGTCCTTCAAGGGTTGATTACCATCATGGTAATCTTGAAAACAATCTCTAAAACTCTTCTTTCAATGTTAAAATCTCCTGTACTGACGCTTGTAATGCATTTTCATGGCTACTTAGCTGAAACAAGTCTCGAAGAGACCCTTGAGCATTTGAGAGCTCCAAAGCCAAAAGAAGAATGGAAAATCTATGGAAATATCTTAGAAAAAATGGAGAAACACCTAAAAACAACCAAATTATCAAAAAGCAAAAGAATCATAAACTAGCTAAAAAATTAGACCCCCATGGATTGAAGTGCATAAAAAGCTGCTTGGGGTATAAGTGATGTTTCATAAAGGAGAAGCCATAAAAATGATAAGTCTTGCCATGAAAATGAATTAGACTTAGGCCTATTTCAATCCCCAAGATAATTCCTCCTAAATCCACTTGTACGGCTCACACCAAGCATGCAAATTTAACCCTTCTTGGCTTACAAAGATAAACAGGAAGAAATAAAAGTAAATAATGAACTTTTTGATGAAAAATATGCACACAAATCATGGAAAAGAGTTTAGGGAGGTGAAGAGACACTTTTCCCATGTTTTAAGCTAGAAATGGACTTCCCAAGTCCGTACAAGTGCCAATAAGGGCCTAAAATCAAGGTAAAACTACCTTCTTCCATATATAACTACTTCTTGGATTGACATATGACTGATCCTAACATCTTCTAACCTCTTCCATATTAAAAATCATATTTGTGACAAATATGCTTCCTTGAAAGTCCAAAAGGCATATTTGACATATGAAACATGGTAAAGGATAAATTAATAACTTAGAAATAACTTATAACACCTAAATTACAATATTAAGATATTTTAAAGGTAATTGGACCTTTGACCATGTTTGACTAGGGTTGACTTTAGTTGACCATGGTTGACTAGACTAACACATGGAAGATGGACTTAGACCAAGGCTAGACCAGGGATAAGTAAAGTATTTAGACTAATATGAGACCCCGATAAGACATGTGGAAACTTATAAAAAGTTTAGAAATGTAGGGGTTGACCTAATTTGACTAAAAGTCAAAAATTTTCAACACCGACCTTCGACTATCAACCCATATTTGATGGGCCCCTCATTGAATAGCCTATTTTACCAAGATCCCTTTTTTGACCAAGCATCCATCCTTGACCAATCATATTCTAACCAATACAAACTAGTACCCATTGGCCAATCACCCAACCTCTTATCACACACTAAATCCCTCATTAGCTCACAACATTCATCTCAAGTGACATAGGTACTTGTAGACAAAAAAATCCAATGCACTTTTTGTTCAATTAACCTCTAATTATCCCAGAAGTAGTGGTACACCCACCATAAATAATAAATTTTTAATAAATCCTATCAACTTAGTACCACATCATTTATAGAATTTATACTTCTCATAGAGGAACACATCAACGACTCTAATAATCCCTATTTATGCACTGATAGCATAGCATGCTGCTTCCAAAACAAAAAATATCCAGTAGTAAGTAAAATTCTCAAAATCATGAACTACCAAGGGAGAGGCCTCAACCTCCATGAGCAAGGAATAATATAACTTATCCATATCCATGTACATACATGACCTCACAACATCAGTTACAAACCATTTTCAAGTCAACATAAAAATGTTAGTGATACTTTTGTGGTTTCTAAGGAAGCTTCATCTATAATCGAAATAGGCTCCATTAATATTCCCTACAAGGACCATGTTACCACCAATCCTTTCATTGACACCAAAAATACTTCCTCCCATCTTGTAATTCAATCTCCCACACCCATCAATTGAGACTGGTAATATTGCCTACTGTCAGATTTATTCCATGAAAATATAGTAATTTTAGAATTCATGACTAACATCCAACTAGAAGAGAATAATGAACCAAAATCAATATATTATGGGGAATAAAAAGTGTTCCTCAATCAAAATGAACCCTATAATACAAAAAAATCCAAAATTGAAATCAACATCCCCTAGTGGAAACCTTCTTGAGGCACTATGGGAAAATCCAAATCCAGAAAATCAAAAATACAAGCCCCTTAGTGAAAATCTCTTTGAAACGCTATTGGACCAAGATCAAAATTAAAATCATAAAAATAAAAATAAAGAAATTAATCTACCCCATACATTAGAATAGTTGTAAGATGAATCCCCATCACATATTGAAGACACCATTGAAGCAGAATTGAATCCCCAAATTGCCCAACTTGTGGCTACTCTTAGTCTTATAAAATGTGAGATTGTTGGCCCTAATCACCCTTCTAATCCACACAATCATGTTCCATCCCTCCAAATAATTCACACACTCAACACACATCCTTCATCCAACACACCTTCCACTTCTCCCTCTTTGACAACACCATTTATCATTGGGGCTATAATAATATACTGGTAAATTTTAAAGAATCTAACTTAGAAATCAATAATTTATCTAAGACATCCCTAGAGCATGTATGTGAAAGATCAATAGGGGCCAACATCTTTCATCTCAAACACTTCCATAATTAAGATGCCTAAAAAAATTAACAAAAAGAAAGAAAGAAATAAATTCATCCACAGGTGAAAATTATTTCTATGGCTCCTTGGGAGAGTATCATGATGAAAACCAATTTATGGCATCATGTGTAAGATAATAAATTGTATACAAGTACCTTAATGGCAAATCCATTATCTCAACCTTATGCATTCTAAATCACTCCTCCATTCTTTCCCATCCTACACCATCCTTATTATCCTTACATATACAAACCCATCCTTATCCATCTAAACATTGTTCATCCAAACCTATCCTTACCTATCTAAACCCATCCTTATCCATTTCATCTTTACCCATCTAAAAGCCCTAAAATCCCATCCTTATCAATCTGATCCTTTCCATCATACCATCAACCTTATTCCTAATTTTGATCTTGATAAGGAAGTGGAAACATCTTGAGATATGTTCTTAGAAACATCTTGGTATATCCTTACAATGCTACTTTGATGACTAAACTCTTGGTTTTTAGGTAATGTGTTCCTGAGAGTTCTCATCTTAATTCCTATCCACTCCTATCCATCCCATCCTCCATATATCCCATTGCATATATCCCCCTTTCATTTTATTCTTGTTACCAATGCCATGTTGGTCTAGAGTTTGATTTTGGCAATCACGTTCATAAAATTTTAACTCGTGTTTTGGAAACATGTTGTATATATATGACTTTCATATTACAATCCTTGGATCACCTCTCACACATACATAATAAAATATCCTTTCCAATCCATTCTAAAGTCTAGAACTAGTTTTGATTTATGTACATCATTTAGTTATTCATCCAAAAAACCTACAAAAATACAAAAAAATCATAAAACAATCCAAAAACAATTGTCATTAGTTTAATTACCCTTGTTCTACCTTATGCACATTAAACTATGCAATGTTATCATTATCATAAAACTCATATATCAAAGGGTTTCTTATCTACCAAAGGACATAATAAAAAAAAACATTTTTTTCTTACTTGTACAATTATTTGCTTACTTATTTGTACAGTTCTTTGCTTACTTACCTATGTAGTTTTTTATTTACTTAGTTTGTACAACCATTTTTTCTTGTTTTCATTGTTTCTTTGAGTCAAGATCACTATGTGCACTAAAAATGATGTGATTTTGATCTTTCATATCATGATGCATTATGTCTTGCACTTGTGACTCTATCAATTCCTATGCGTATAACACAATAGACATCATGTTTTTTCCATACCATTGGTGCACATTATCATATGCAATATAGAAAATAAGGTTGATTAATTCATGTCAAAAATTATGTTGCAACTCCATGCAAATACTACAAAAAATAGTTATTCCCCCAATCCACATCATTTCCTTATCTCCAAGCATACATAACATCCCTAACACATGTCAACCCATTCAAATAATAACTATATAATTTCACCATACATCCCATAATCACCTCTATCTACCAAAAATAAATCAAATCCATGACATCCAATCATGTGATCAATCATTATTAATCTATGTAGTCGATTAAATTGGGCTATGCTTGCACATCAATCAATTAAATCAAACCATCCACTTAATCATTTTCATAATATTTCCATCCAATCTCTTGCACCCGTTGATTGAGAATTGAAAAATTACATCCATATTTTATCCCATTTAAATAAAATCAATCATCATCAATCATCATCAATCAATCAATCAAATCCAAGCTCATATATTTTCAATAGGATATGTCATTCTCACATTCACCCTCTTTCATATATCATTACTTGTGGTACATCAAAGTGTGTAGCTTATCTCAGAATATATCATTCCCAATCGACTCCTTGCATATATCATTACTTGGAGAAAATCATTCCATCATCAAATCCAATGAAAATGTGCAAGTATTAGTTCAAGTGAGTCAATAACATCCATGGGTTAATCTCATTAAAATATAACATCCAAAATATATATCACAACCCTCATTATACAACCAAATAATTAGAATACTCTATTTATTTATTTATTGTTTGCAAATCATTCAAGTAAATTTAATCATGGCTCATTAAAAAATACATTTCTCCTTTTTATAGCTGTAGCTTATCAATGAGATATATTGTTCCCAAATTTGCTTCCATGTAACAATCCTCAAGGGGTGAAATCTAGGCGTGCAACTTATTTCAAGAAATATTATTTATCCAATTGGTTCCCTAAAAACTATCTGTTCAAGGAAAATCATTTTACATATACCTACAAATCATTCAAGTATTTATCAAGAATGGTTCTTATGTTTATTATGGTATCAAGTACATCACTTTACATGTAACCTTAGTTTATTTATTTCAAACACTCACCCATATCCATTCCCCCTGCAAGACTACTCGAGGGGGCATCATTTATAGTCATTTATATCCACCTTAGGCATCATATTTCTACTCTATTTTTCTTTGTTATTTGAAAAGGCATTGCTTCTTCTAGTAACAACACCCTTTTAAAGAGAGGAAAATGTAGATACCTAAAATTTGCCACATTTATTATTATAATTAACTTTGTTTAATATCAACACACTAATTCAACCACCACCCTAAATTTGAATTCTATCCTAAGATCCACTAAAATTATTTCCCTCCCTTTTTTGAATAATTCATTAATCCATATTAATTAATTAATAATGCATACATAATTCCATAAAAATGATTAAAATCTAGAAATTCCAAGTCACCAACATCATTCATCTTTCTCTCAACCAGGTGTTGAGTCATTCAACCACTTATTTAACTTCCTCAACCAATTTTTGAGTCATCATTGAAAATTTCAACTAACTTGGTGAATCATCTAAATATATTTACTCATTCATGAGAAACTTTCAATTACCAACTAACTTTCATATTTTCTCTTAAACACATGAGGAATTAGTCTCTTCTACTTAGATAAGGACTCAAATCCAGCCGTCCAAGTTAACATAATTCAATAAATTCTAATTTATCCTAATCATCCATTTTTTAACTCTAAAGTCTATAAATTGAAGTGTCATCATCCATCTTCAAGCGATCAAAGTGCTATCAAAAATATTTTATGCATCCATTGATAAAATTGAGATCATACATCCATATTTTGCTAAATTTTCCTTTGCTTGGAGAATTGAGTTGAGCATCCACATACCAAGAGTCAAGGAAAATAAAGTTCAATCAATGGACAAGTGACACACTTCATTTGTATGATGGTATTGTAAGTATTTACTTTGTTTTAAATAGCTCAATCTAAGGATTTAGTTTAGATTTACAATAGGAATTTGCACCCATTTGTTTTCTTAGTTCACATAGGTTCTAAAAATTAGCTATCACACATACCTTCTATTCCAATGCAACATCAAGTGGATTAGCTAGAAAATAACACAATCATGCTTCAAATGGCAACTTATTAGTGGATGTGTGTACTAGCTTGTTGTATAAGTGTTGAATGTATGCCAAAAACTCATCCAAAGTGTTAAAATACTTGATGTTATAACCTCTTATTAGTTGAACCAACGTATTGTTGAGGAATGTGATTTTTCCATTTGTTTGAGGATGGAAAGTGGTACTTCACTATATCTTACTATCCATCTTTCCCCATAGTGTGGTCCATAACTTTCACATGAATCTTGAGTCTTTATCTAATACAATAGACTTAAGTAATCCAAAATGCACCCAAACATTAGAAAAGAAGAGTTTAGCTACTTCATGTTCTTTTATTATTTTCTTACATGCAATTTAAATGCACATTTTAATGAATATTATATATATATATATATATATTCTTGGCCATGCTTGGACATAGGTAATCCATCTACAAAAATAATGGAAATGCTTTTCCATGGCCTAGTAGGTACAAGTAGTGGCATGTACAATCCTTCCTAACCTTAGGCTTGATTGTACAACATAGTTTACATCCTATAATAAATTTAGAAACTTATTCTTATGTATTGGGTCAATACACATATAGTTGCAAATATAAGTCAGTCTTACTAACACCAAAGTGTCCTGAAACCTTAGAAATATGTGCTTCCCTCATCAAGATTAGTCTTTCCTCCTTTGGCACACAAATTATCCCACTTAAAGATTATCCCATCATTGAGATTACATCCATCATTGCCTTCATTTTTCTACCTACTTGTCTTGCAATAGCTAGAATGTCTTTCCAAAGTCTACATCTCATGCATATGCTTCCTCATAAGCCTTTTTTGTGAAGGGCTCAATATGTGAGATTGTTTCCAAAACTAAAACTTGTCTTATTGGTGGCCCAAATAACATATCTACCATAAAATTTGTGTTACCCTTCCTGTACTTGATCACCAAATGGAATTTTTAGAGAAATCCCATCCTTTTGTAATGTCTTTCATGTTCCAATTTAATTTGTGCTTGAAAATATTGAAGAGGTTTATGGTTAGTGTGCACAATAATTTCTTTACCCAACAAAGAATGCTTCTATTTATTTATCGCTTGAACTAATGCATACATTTCTTTATCATAAACATAATACCCCCTTACTATTGAATAAAATACATCTAAATGATAATAAATGGAATTACCTCCTTGCAATAAAATTGCTTCCATAATGTATTCACTTACATCCTTAAAATGGTTTCTACAAATTAGGAAGATTAAGGATCAATGCACAACTAATTTTATATTTCAAAGATTCAAAGGCACTTCATGTTCCTTACCCCATTAGAAATTCTTATCTATTGCTACAACTGAATGTAGAGGTGAGGCTACTAAGGACAAAGTAGGAATAAACTTCCTCGTGTATTATGTTTCTAGTGAAAATCTTCTTGTTTTGGTGGCACTCCCTAGCATGAGCCAATTCATGATGGGTTCTATCTTTGTTGGGTCCACTATTAGTTCTCTTCTTCCAACCACATTTCCTAAATAGATGAGTGAATGTTTTGCAAACTCACATT
The DNA here is from genome assembly GCA_037957365.1 of Torreya grandis. Taxonomy (NCBI): domain Eukaryota; kingdom Viridiplantae; phylum Streptophyta; class Pinopsida; order Cupressales; family Taxaceae; genus Torreya; species Torreya grandis. Next base: position 2,343,308 of record JARHVA010001955.1, read on the forward strand.
TCTTCATATTGCATCCTAGCTATTTTAATTTCAACTTTTACAATACTTGTTTCAAATGTATTTCCTCCCATATCCCACTAAAAATCAGAATATCATCTAGATACAGTTTTACACATGTATCTATGAAGGTTTTATTCCATATATTCTCCTCCATTCAAACTTGACAAGAACCTAATTTGAGATCCAACTTTGAAAAATAATTACCATGTTGAAGTTGGTGCAACAAATTATCAATCAATGGAAATAAATATTGGTTATTTATGGTGATTATTTTCAAGGCATGAAAGTCAATGCACATCCTCCAAGAGCCATATTTAGTTTGTACCATCATAATGGGTGACCAACATGGTGAAGTGTTTGGGTGTATGATGCCTTGTTCTAGTAATTCTTGAAGTTGCTTCTTGACCTCATTAATCTCCAAAAGTGATTTGCTATACAAGCCACTATCAGGTAGATGAGATTCAGACAATAATTGAATCTCATGTTCTACTTCTTTTTTTGGAGGCAAACTATTGGGAGTTTGGAACACATTTTGAAAATATTGCATCACTTCATCTAGTCACTTTGATCCCTTGTTAGTACTATCCCTTTCAGATATTTATAACCCCTCTTCTTTCTTATCTTTCAAATGAGTGTAAACAAAACTAATTATTTGCTTGAATGAGCCTTTTTTATTGTTTGGCACTTACCATTGCAAGCTTAGGATTATTTTGATGTGCTTTGAAGATATCATTCTTGAGATATAAGTATAAAGTTCCAAATACCACAAAAATTGTATCAAGGAATTACATCTACTTCTAGCTCATCCACAAATTGTGGGTTAATCCTAAATTTAAATTTTCATCTTTTTGTATCCTGAATTTCAATGCCCTTCTTCACCCAACCCAAAGGATATGGATGTGAATGATTATGTACATATAAACCAAGCTTATTTAATACTTCATATGAGATCAAATTAAATTGAGATTAAGTATCAACAAGTGCATTTACCTTATATTCTTAATGTGAATTTTAAGTTGGATTATGTGCTCAACTCTTCTTGTTCCTTATTGTTCGTGTTAGTTGTAGTGTAGCCAAGCTTCTCATCTACATTGAAATTGTCCTCAATTTCTACCTTTGATTTGTTCAATGATGCCATGGACTTCTTAGAGTCATCTTTGTCTCGATTCTTGGGATGCGATTCCAAATGCAACTTCTAACACTTAATGTCAATATGACCATCTATAACACAATGATTACAATGGTTCTTTGGATCCCTACAACTATGCAAAGCTCTGGCATTCCTCTTACCTTTCAGTTTGCCTTTCTTGAAGGTCTTGTAAAGCTTGTTTTGCTCTTTATTGACTTGATTTGGGGACTAATTTTATTTGAGTATTCACACTCGCCTTTATTCTTTTCTTCCTTAATGCAATAAGCTTAGAAGATTGCTTTATTAAGATCTTGAGGCTTACTTAATTTGACCTACCTCCTCAACCAAGTATGGAGACCACCCAAGTATTTAGTCAAATTGTCTTCATCTTCCAAATCTAAGCCCATGAGCATGTCTTATTTAAAGAACTCCATGGTATAATCATATACACTTTGACCCTGTCATTCCTTGTAATACTGCCACTTAACCTTTTGATCAGTTCTATGCCCAATTGGGTAAAAAATATTATTCAATAAATCTTTAAAACCACCCCACTTATCAATAATAGGCTTTTTCTTCCTTTCAGATGTTGTTAGGTATGTTTCCCACCAAACTAGAGCATGAACCTTGATCTTGAGACATGTAAAGATAATCCTTTGTGCCTTAATTACTTTATATAAACTAAAGTATACCTCCATTTACTTGAACCATTAATCTAATATCTCAACACTCTACTTGTCATTCAAAGGATTTAATCTCAACTTTCATTTCAACCTTGAAAGGAGCATGCTCATATTTTACCTTCACTTTAACTTTATCTTTTAGAGGTTCTTCTTCATGTTTGTCCATGGACTCTTCTCCACTTTCAAAATTTTCTTCTTAATGGGGTTCTTCTATCCCAAGCTTTTTGACTATAGAACAAACTATAACAATTATGGACTTTTGATTCCTATTCATGAGCCTTTGTTGTTTACTAATGGTGTCTTGGGATTTCATCACACTATTTATGCATGAATCCAATGCAACTACTCTATTAGAAATAATCTCTTCACCTTTGTGAGCCATTACTCTCACTTGTCAATTCCACTTTCTTGTAGATATCTCTAAATCACAAGGCAATGATTCTCCTTCTTTAGATCTTGTCAGTATCATACAAATCAGTCATACTTTTCTACAATAACCCAAAGATTAATTTGCTCTAATTCCAAAATGATCTACAAGCTCTCAAGTCACTAACTTATTATTTTACTTTGAATTTACTTCAAAATGACAACTTAATTCATACAAGATCTAGAATTACTGTAATTCGTAATGCTAGAAGATAACATTGGTTAAGAACTAAATTTAAATGAAAATTTCACTTGGACAAAACTTAGAACAATGGAGACAAATGGCCCAAAATTTTGATGTTGAAAACCCCACAGGGTATAGGGAAAAACTAGTTGAAAAAGTCAATAGCTCTACTTCCTATTTTTTATTAGTCAATGTCAGATTACAATGAGATATAGAAAAAGTATATCACACAACAATCCTGCTCATAAATATTTCCTCATTGTTTCCTCACTCCAATACTTACTATAAACATCTATACACTTTATTCATTGATGCCTTCCTTTGTCATGTCATCCTTATCATGTGTGAAGATGTCCTTTAATGCACTAAAGGCTAATCAACCATCCAAGAATGTGTAACGATACTTTTTCCTTTTGTAAATCACCCATTTGGTTGCCATGAGCAGAACTGACAATTTCTAATTTATCGTAACATTTTCAAAACCACAGCTTGCAAGAATCAATGATTATGCAATTCCTAGCTCCATGGAGTGAAAATTTTTCCACCATTGTTAGAACTCCTCCCTTTAAGCTCTGATGATGATTGAAACGAAATCTACTATCTATTTCCTGATGAATGGATTGTTTTGTGGATCCTTATGGATCATTTAGAGGGTTGATAGATAAATACTATTTTTGAAATAGTCTTTTAGATGAATTGTGTAACGGTTTTGGATAAAAAAATGCTACATAGTTTATCTAAAAAAGCCTATTTCGATCTTATGGATTGTGAAAATACCAAATCTATAATAAATACTATTTTTTTGACATACCTATGCAATTTTGAGCAATGTTGAAGTTAAAAAATGTGATCCAAATAGCAAGACAAACAAAACCCATAATTTGTTTTGCAATTTAAGAGCTCTAGAAATGGGTCAAAATTGGTAGCCCAACGATTTTGTACTAAGACATAATCGGCAAGGGATAGAATCAGCCTATAAAAAGTGTCCATCTTTGAAAGTGTACTCTGCTCACTTTCAAGACTTGATTTTTCTTAGATAGTTGCATAGTCTAATGCCATACATACCTATATCTTTACATCTAAATTGATGGGTAAAATCTTCCATTTTTGCTTCTCCTTTGATCTTGACCTAATCTTCAATAATGATGCCACAAAAAGAGTGTGTAGGTTAGTTGACTTGGACAACCTCTTGAGGAGTTTTAATATATCCCCACATGCTTGGAATTCGAGCCAATGTAGTTATTTCTGCATGTGAGTGAGATCCTAGATAATTAGATACAATTATATGCTTTTCACTGAACCCTTTTTTCACCACAAGACATTGGCACTAGATGCATTAGGGAAAACTAAATCAGTGTGCACACTCCTTTGATGTGATGACCTCTTCATAAGACTTGATAAGGCACAAGAGATTGTGCTTATAAGAGGCTATGATCAAACGAATAGGTGATGGATGACTAAGGGTACCTTCGTATATATAGACTCCTCGAAGGCACATCTACTCATGTGCTAACCCTAGACGATATTAAAAGGTGACAATTAAGGTATAAGGGACCCACAAGTTAAGACTATAGTTGTATGGGCCAACTAGAACTTAGGAAAATACCGTTAAATAATGTTTTGGACATTTTGGGAGCATCCACGGTAATATGAAAACAAATGAGTAGTCAATTTGTAGGTTTTTAGACATTCTATATTGGCTAAAAGGGAACAAAAAGTCAAGTTATAAGGAAGACACAAGTTAGAGGATGATGATATTCAGAGCCCAACAAAAGGGGAAATTGTACAAAAAAATAGCCAAATGTGTGCACATGGACCAAGTGTGACAAATTATGGAAAAGACCTAATGAAAAATGTCTTAAGTGTCTACACCAAGCAAATAAATTGATTCAATTTGGTGTTTTGGTGTGATTTTATATTTATAAGTAAATTGATTCGTTTAAGTTGTTCTTGTGAGTTTCATAGTGGAGGGAGATTGTAGAACTGTTGTATCGGTGCCATAGTGCTCTTAGAGGCTCCATGAGAGTTGTAATTCTTGTTGATTTCAATTGACATAAGGTGACACAACCCAAGTTGTTGAAGGAGTTTTTCTACATTAGAGGCATAAACTCTTGCTTTGTTGACTTGTAAATATAAAAAATAAATGATTAGATATGCCATCAAAGATCTCTCATTGCACTTTTATCAAGCTTTCAGAGTTGTTACATGATTTGTAGTTTGAACTTGCCACTACAAATTGGAATATGCCCTTGCAACCTTCTTGCCTCGTTGAATGATTATTTCAATATTTGAAGTGTTTGAGCATTACAAAGATGTGAAGAACATTTTCTTTCCATTTTACTTCAGTGGTCTTGTGGGAACGTTACACTGATATGCATATGATTTGAGACTGATTGATAGTGATATACTTCAAATTGTAGAAGATTAATCCAACTTTTAACTGTTATTTATTATTATTTTCATAGTTTTTTTGAAAATTGTTTAATCAGTAAGCTGAAGAAGAGATGTTGCAAAGGTACGCAGTTAAATTAGAGCCCAAGGTGAGGTTTCTTGAACATACTATTACTCGTTGTAAGAGTAGAGACTGTTTTGTGAAAAGCTCTTGCAACATGCACGTCTGGATACTGCTTTCAGGCAGGCTAGAAAGGGTTTGTACTTAAATTATCAGACAATATGGGAAGACTGATTATAAATGAAAAAGGAATGCCACAACCTTGTTAATTGTTGGTCAATATGATAACAATGATGCTATGTCTGTTTGTCCTAAAGATTTAGTGAATTATCGTCAGTCTTGCAAGTCTCTATGGTCAGGGTGTCGTTGGGTTTATGAACGTATGGGATGATGCTTGATGAATTTTGTAACAATTTCCTTGAATTCGTCCAAGAATTAGGCATGAACATTGCAGCACACAAAAAAGATATTCCAAAGCATTTGTATAACTAAAAAAAAAGCATCTCTATGGTCAGGGTATTGTTGGGTATATGAACGTATGATACCTGATGGGATGATGATTGATGAATTTTGTAACAATTTCCTTGAATTAGTCCAAGAATTAGGCATGGACATTGTAGCACACAAAAAAGATATTCCAAAGCATGTGTATAACTAAAATAAAAGCATCTCTATGGTCAGGGTGTTGTTGGGTATATGAACGTATGACACTTGATGGGATGATGCTTGATGAATTTTGTAACAATCTCATTAAATTAGACATGAACATTGTGGCATATAAAAAATATATTCCAAAGCATTTGTATGACTAACAAAAAAAGCAAAGGGCATGAACAATAAAAAAAGTCATAAAAGGCTATAAAATTGCTTCAGGTAAGAAATTTGTGTCCACCAATTCAACTAAGCTAAGACTAGAGATTTGTTTGTGAAGAGCCTCCTCCGGTAACAGGATGAAAGATTCAACATGCACATCTGTACACTGTTAACAGAATGAAAGAGGTTTGTGTAAAGGATTTGGAGTGTTATGAAAGATGTATTATTGACACTGGACACTTCCTTTCATTTATTTACCTGCATTTTAAAGGAGTGCATCAAATAAGATATTTAAAGTTAAAGAATATGTGAACACTAATGTCTAATGTATAATAATGATATAAAATTTATAAGATACTCGATGGGATGATGCTTTAATTTTGTATAATAATACCACAATCAACATTGACAAAATGTAACAATCCACAAATTTTGAACCATAAACTCTGATAACAAAAGTGAAAATAAAAATGAAAACGATAAAATACCCAATTTCATATCCTTAAAAGTGACATAAAAGGCATTGACAGTTCTTTCAAAAATAAAGAATATGACAAAGAAGACCTGAAACCCATAAATTGAGTAAATGGCTCGCTGAATCACTGATGAAAGGAAGAGGACCACATATAAATTTAAATTATGCCTGGCTAGATCGTTAACTTTTAAGTCACGAGACAACCTGCAAGAATCTATCCACCATCATCAAGATGAACTTCAGCTAATGACTTCGAAGGAACTATTCAACCACTATTCACCCAACAACCAAACAATCACTATGCTTACCCAACTGAACTGGGCAAAGAACTGAGCTTCATTTGGGGAACTGTGCTATGCTGAAGGGAAGTTTTATATGGACTTAAAAGGAATAACCAAATAACCAGCCCTGTGATCCTATAACCTTTTGAGACACTTCTTCCTTTGATCTACCTTCTTTTTAGAAACCAACACTTTCACTTGTGCAGCATCCATTTTTTTCACAAGTCCACCAACTCCAACATTTTCCACCGAACCTACATTTGGATCAGGAGCATTCTCTTTGTTTGTGGTACATGTCGTAAGAGGACTAGATGATATAACATCATTTTCAGGGGTCCCATTTGCTGCAGTCGACTCTGAAATTGCCTTATTCTTGGCTTTATGTTTCATTGCATGAATGCTGGTATAGAACCTGCAGATGTCACAAAAAGCCATCTGAAAAACTCACTTGCAACTCACACAGATTTGAAAAAACATAGTATATTATAGGGGCAATATAGTGTTTAAAAAAATTGATATCTAAATTTAAAAAATACAAATTTTGCTTCAAAAGGAAAAAAGTGTACATAATGCAAACAGACATTTACATATACAATTAGACAGGGTCCACCTCCTGACTTAACTGCAAGATTTTGTCTTTTAGCAATCATAACAGGGATTACACATTATAGCCAAAGAAATCACAGGAGTAATTCTATAAAAGTAAAAGAGCAATTCCACATGCAGTCGGTAAATTGTGTTCATGTTTGTTGATTTTACATTGTTACATAATACAGTCTTCCTCTTTGACTGCAACATTTTGTCTTTTTAGTAAGATTATACATTATAGCCAAAAGAGTTACATAAGTGATTCTACAAAAAAAACAAGAACAGCAAGTTTATTACAGTTCCATATCCAGTCAACAATTTGTGTTCATGTTTATAGCTTTTAAATTGTCACATAAATAGTCTTCCTATATGCTCTTCTAACAGGCTAAAGTGGAGTTTGGCAAGGAACTATCAACAGTCCCAAATACCATTTCATATAACTAATGCTCTTGTGCAACATGCTTACAGTCCTCCAAAGCTCTCTTCATGGTAATGCAAGATCATCATGCTAACTGACAGCGAGTATCCAGTCTGTATACAGTCTTTCTCCAAAGTTGTTGCGATTTGCTTAGCTAAGTAGAGACTAAATATTAATCTTTTTAATTACTCAATAAAGACATATAGGGAAGTGCTTAAATACTAACCAGTAAACTGATGATAGAACATTTCCTTGTTTCTCTACTCCAATAATCTTCAAAAACTAATGCACTAAAAGTGACTTACGGAAATTCTGGCAAAGAAACACAAATCTACATGGAACCAAACATGAATCTCTATATGCCATACTTTCCTGCAATCAAATTTGTAAAATGCTTTGCAGAAAGAGCACTCTGGTATTTCTAACATTTCAATATTTCCTTCTAGCTAGCCTTCTCCACTAACAAAAATTTCAATATTTTATATTTTTTAGACAAGGTTATAAAATTTGAGAGGAACATACCTTGCATGCCTTGCATACTCTTCATAATTTTCCATTAGCATCTTTCCAGCCTGCTCATTTAAAGCAGATTCTGGGAATGGTTCTATAAGTAAGCATCGCACAACCTGAAACAAAAACCAGTCGAATCTTGTAAACAGATATTGAAAGAAACACCATATCAACAAAATGAATATACCAATAATCAAAATAGGCAGGAGAAAAAGAATCGACTAAAACAGGACACTGCCAAAGAACAGGAATGCCCTGATGAAAAAACTTCAGGCAAAGCATATTCATTAATAAATAGATCTGTCATATAAATAACTTCAATTCCTTTTTCTTAAAAATGTGGATAGACTATTCATACAATAAGCACATGCCGCAATCCAAGGGCTGGTTTCCAATCTTTCTTTAGAGTGTTTACACATATTTCTCCATTATTTGCGATGTTGGGATGAAAGAGCTTGGTCATAAAATAGCCTGCCATTCAAATAAGGAGAAAGATGGTGAACACAGGAGTTTATAAGAAAAAAACCCCATGTAAAACAGATATATAAAGCAATGCAGGGCAAGCAAAGCATCCCGTGTAGGATCTACTACTGGAAAACAAAATGGAAAACTGCAAAAAGTCCATCCGTAGAAATAAAAACATATGTATATTTTTGATTTTGAAAGTTCGAAAAGTAAATCATTTTGACCGGCTACGATGCAACTCAGCTGTACAAAAATAAATTCAATCAGCAATGATATAAGCAAGGGATTACCTTTTGGTGGACTGAATGGAAAATCATGAGGCAGGATCAATTTGATGTGGAAAAGGCCCCCTTCATATGGAGTGCCAGCTGTAAGATAATATCCAGTGAAAGTGAAAGTATTAGGTTCTCCCTTATTTCCTTCCTACAAGCGTGCTTCAAATGGGCCTTTTAGAGGAATGTACATTCAACATGTTTATACTATTTCAGCACAACCTATCTGATATCATTAATCAAAACAAAAGCCAATCTGAGAAAATATAAACTTGAACTTGATAAAAGGATAGCCCCTAGTCGTGGCTGCCTAGCCAAGGAACGCTCAGATTTAGGTGTAGACTTACTCATCAATTGTAATCGGCTATATATAACCCAAAACATGGGCAGAGATGCTGATATCTATGTAACTCTGAGCTTCTCTATAAAAAATAAAATAAAGTGATAAATGCATAAAGGTTCCGTAGGATAAAAACATTGATTGTACCTGGCCCTTCAATGTCTGCAAATATTGCTGACAAGTTGTCATCATTTATCAGAACTCTAATGCCTTCAGGTGGAGCATCTGCAAGACTTTTTAGCTCTTTGGCAAGTTCTTTTATAACATTTGGAGGGAGATTCTCATAGGAAGACTGTAGTAACAATTGCACAGAGGAAAACAAATAGGTCAGTAGTGATTACCTTTACAAAATGTTAAATGAAACCAACAGTAATTGAAAGCACGGTCTAGTATTTATGCTGCTCATATTTCAACAGCCAATATTGAGGTCATTCTTAAAGGCTTAAACTATGGAGACATAGGCTATTTATTCGGTAAGATTAAAGGTCTCCTTAAGGTCTTTAAAAGGCAGTGATTTATGCACAGATGGATATATAAAATGTTGAAAACGTCTGGTTTCATCATAAAATTTAAACTATAGTTACTGGGCTCATGTACTAAAACAACAGAGACAGGCAAGACCTCACACTTCAGGGAATCAAAACATAGCAAATACTAAGAATATCAGAATTGCTAAAGAATACAAAAAAGACTTTTCAAAATTGGATTGGACCACTAAATTTAAGGGTAACATAAGTCCTTCACATCCAGAAAACCCACCCACTTCTTAGGAAGTCCATTTTCAATTTGAACAATACAACAACAGAACACTTTTGAACCTCACAAGAACAAGTGAACAACCATTGCAACAAGGCATTTCTTGTTTGTTTGTTTGTTGTGCCAATAGTGATGAGAATAATACATACAGTTGAAACTTGAACACAAATCATAGAAATGAGCAGTACAACTGATGGTAAAAGGAACATGAAGCCCTCAGCAATCCCATTGACTTTTGCATGCACAGAGGCCTTTCATGTCAATGTCAGGAATCAACATAAATACTTGCAACATGAAGAGTGATGCAAGCTTAACAAATATAAAGTGAATTTCTAGTCCGAATTTCCTAATCAAGAATAATGGAAAAGACTAAAGAGAGCTTCTTCAAATAAGACCTAGCATGTAGTATTTGTAAGAACTATATTTTGTAGAATCATTCATGTAGTATTTGTGAGAACTATAGTTTGTAGAATCATTCAGTAATTCTAAAGGGTTAGGTGCATTAGCTTGTAAAAAGACAATAAGCAGAGTAAAACTCTTCCTTGATTCAACTGCTTAAAATTGATTTTCTCCCACATTTCCTATCCATCTTCAGGGGAATAAGGAGTGAAGCCAATGGCCTAGTTACTCCTAAAGCTGTAGGCTGCTGTTGCATCATTCTCACAGGATCCTCTTTCTGACAGAGAATATTGTTATGCAACATGAGCATACTCCTTCTGAACCAACCAGAATCAAGGCATATTTTCTTACTCCTAATCAAGAACTTTGATGTTAGACACAAATAGAGAACACCAAATTGGATTCTCAAACTATGGAACTTCACCAGAGCAACATATTTCGTATACAAATGTTTGGTATAAAATATTACTACACATGTTCCTAAGGACCAACCTACTGATTGGGCTAATTCAGACCTGCTATTTTTATCAGCATATTGCCTAAGAAAAAGGAACGAAGCAATAAACAGAGGACAACAGCAATTATACTTATGGGCATCATGGATATATACGCTAGATAATCATAAAGCAAGAAAATGAAGAGAACACTAACCATGATTTCTTTATGGCAAAACTCTGTGTAATGCAGTTTACAAAAGGGTCTTCAGATTCTTTCTCCAGGGCAACTTCAAATAAGTTGATGAATATATCCACAAACTGCATTCAACGAGAGAAAAAACACATCATTCTCTTATTTTTTCCAGAATGTCATCCTCTAGTTTATCCCAAGAAAATCAATAATTCACAGAATTCAAAAAACACCCAAAACAGAAAAATAATAATTAGCCTCTGCTTTCCCTGTTTCTCCCACACGAGGAAATGGGTAATCATAAACAGTTGCACATACACTTTATTGGTAAAGCCCATAACTATAAATCATTCAAACAAGCGAGTGGAATCTGCAAAGCATTGCATACCTGAACTAAAGGCACCGTTTAGAGTAATATCAAACATGCAAAAACCCAAATTCAATACTTAAAATTTCTGTGCAGGAGAAGGGCTTTCATTAAGTGGAAAAAAGAAGCCTCTCCCAATGCGAAGAAATGGCCTACCCACAAGTTGAATATCAATAAACACTACATAAAGAACATCCAAGAGCCAACCCAAAAAGTTAACATAACCAGGTTTCAGTTAACACGAGTTAGAATTTGGTCTCCCAGAGTCCCAAGGAATTGGAATATAGCCGTTAGCTTTCGCTGTCTGGACATTTTAAATTGAGTGAAAAGAAAAATTAGGCCGTTTTATTTTAAAAAATTAGGAGAATCTTATATTTGACAGCCGAGCGTTATTTTTGCAGTCGGTGCAGTCTCGCCCTCCAAGAGGGCATGTCCTTTTTTGGTTTTTAATTAGCAATTATTTAATAATACCTATATAATATAGGTTTATAGGGACTAAATTTGACGGTCGCCCCCACCTATGATGAGAGATATTTATTCAACATTGTTCAGATAAGAGAGAGGTTTAGAGAAATATTTGATTTTCATGTAAATTTGGAAATAATTGTTATTTTTGACAACATAATCAAAGTTTGTAGGATAGAATAGTGAGAACATAAAAAACTCGCAACGATTTGAACACCTCACTACAACAATACATTCATTTCTAGTAACCAAAATTTTATATGATATATTTCCTAACAAACAATAGAGAGAGAAAAAAATGATTTGATGACCATGGTCTTTAGGTCTAGGCTTTTAAAACTTTACTTTCCTTTCTAAAAATTCTCTTACATCTATGGGAAATTGATAATCTTATTCAAAAACACTAATATGATAGATGGACCTATAGAGGATAAGGAGAAGATTTGTTTTGGGCCTTGTACTCATGGTCATCAAGGTTTTTAAGCACCAAATATTTATTAGGGTTCACAATAGTATACAAGATCGCAAACAACATGCCAAGCACAATGTAATTTGACGAGGAAGTCTAGTGCGATGAAGTGTCTATCTACTATGAATTTTAGCACTATAATAATGTTTCTTCTATAATGCATTGTCAATGCTCTGCCCTTTAAATTTCCTTAGATTCTTAAATCCCTACTCTAAATGTTTAAATTGATTGCTTGTAATCATTTAGTACTTTATGTGTTAAATGCACTAGTGCATGTGTGTATTTATAGACTTGAAATGTTCTAGATTTTCTTGATATAGATTGTTTGAAACACAAGGTTTTTGGATTCATCATGTTGGTAGAACTATATACAATATTTCGAGTATGGTATGTGTACCCATCATCAGGGAGGGGAATAATAAGAAACTTATTGTTGGGTTAGTTGATCCAAATCATATATTGTTGTTGTTAGTTAGTATTTTAGTTTGATATTTGAATAAATGTAATTAGGGCATGATACTCTTTATGTGACACCAACACTACTGAATTAACTAGTAGTATGTTAATACTTTGTTAGTAAGTTAGTTTCACGAGAGGTTGAATCAGTTGGACCGTTGAGTCCTGTTGGTAAACTTTTCAAAAGCTTATAAAAGCTTTCTTGAAATGTAAATAAAAAATAAAGGTTTACTCTTGAATAAATTTTATATTTCCTCCACTTATGGTCTTAACAGGGGTATCAGAGATATGTGAAGGAGGATTGAGGGTGCAAGCTTGATGATTGTAAACATGAAGGAAAGTGAAAACAAGCCATGACAAGAAGCATGAAGGTATGAAGGTTTCCTTTATTTTTTAATCTCCAAAAATTATAATTTTTGCTTGCACATCAAAATTGTACAACCCATGACCTACATAATCCAATTTGTACGATCTGCAATCCCATGTGAAGCCTTGTTTATTTTTTTATTTCCAAATAATGAAAACATTTGTGTAGTCCATTGTCCCTAAAATATATATTGTACAACTTGAAAATAGACTTATATGACCTCCATTTCATGTTGCAACAATAAAATTTCATTTACACGGCCTTTTTTTCCAATCTGTATGCTGCAAACATCATTTACACTTTTTTTTTAAGGCAAAAATTAGTTTTTATGACTTGGGTACGCCCTGAGGAGGAGTAAAACACATATATGTCCATTGTATGGCATTTTTCCTGTCCATTATATGGCATTTTCAATTGATTTTCAGACCTATTTTTTGAATAAATAACATAAAAAAAACACATATATAGATTGTACAGCTTAGAGGCAGCTACAACATATTTCTGAGCACACCAATGCAGTTTCCATGCAATAATACCACCCTGTATGACATGAAAGCCTGAATGGGAATAGTATGGCACAACGAATTGCTTAATAGTTAATCATTGTATTTTCCCTTTGTTAAGGAGGGCCTCACATAAGTAAAAGACAAATTACAATTTCATATACAAGTAAATAGATGGGTGAATGTGTGTGTTTGCGCACACACACACACAAAGTTGGGGGATAAAAAGGGGCCTACTTATAGATATGTTTTTTTGAAAATTAATAAATTTGAACTTCTGTAGATAATTTGAGATTGCTACACTCAAAATTTGAGGATGGTGTTAAAACATGAATTGTAGCATTTTGAGTCTAGTTTTCAAAACAATATTTATTTTAAAAAATAGTTAAGTATAACTAGGTCAAACATCTAAAATTTGAATAAGAATTCATTTTTTTAGGGAAACAAAGTAGATAGTCGATTGTGCGGCCCCTCTTTTTTAAGTGTCATTTAATATTGTTGAAAACCATTTGATGAAATTTTAGATAAGATAATCTAGGTTGTAACCTATATATTTTTTTATAATTTTTCACAGGTATATATATATATATATATATATATATATATATATATATATATATATATATATATATATATATATATATATAATAAGTAAATAGACCTTGAAAACTGACAAAAAAATGGATAATTGGCCATGCAACCACCTCAAGTACCTTAGAAAAAAATGAAAATTAGTTTTTTTTTAATGTATGTAGAATTAAGCCTAGTTTGTAACCATATACTTGTTTTTGCATTTGTATCAACGAAAAAAAAGATACAAAAATATATATAGGCATGTATATTCATGGCATGTAGTGGCCTAAAAAATCTATAATTAGAAATCAACATAAATGGAAACTTTAAAATAGTCCAAAAAATCTAAAAATCATATATTTGGAAAGAGGAGAGCATGCTCATCATTGTGGTATTAATTTTAAGAATTATCTTGTTGAAATTCGTACTATATTTGGAAATGAAAGTTGAATTTTCTTATTTTCTATCAAAGATCTTGAATTCGGTTGTGTGATGACATGTCCAAGCCTTTGACTCAGGAATATAATCCATTTACAAAATAAAAGGCTTGGTTTATGAATTTAAACAAACCATAACATGTACACATTACATCAACATTGTAGAAAAAATAACAAATATCTATTAGAAGGGTTAGAAGGCAAAGGCACGAGAGATTGAAATATTAAACAACTAAAGCGTGCACGTGATATAACGCATACACATAATAACAATATAAATGTCAGATTATAATTAAAATTTATTTAAGTAAATATAAAAAATTAGGGTCACTCTACATCTGATAGAGTTGGTTTCATAGCTACATGCCTTATGATGTGGGAGATAGTTTTTAAAAATCTAGTCTAGTAAGTACTTAGGCATTTTTAGGGATTTAGTATTTAACCCAAGGATTTTAGGGCATTAATTTTGTAATTGATGTCCATTTTAGGTAAAATATAGTCATTTTTAAGGTTTTTGTGCTTTCTAAATGCTTGCTAGCATTTCTAGGAGTCCTAGGTTTGTCAAAATTGAAGTTTACGAACCACTCACTTTGAATTAAAGTCAAAGTGGTGTGATTAGGGAAACATAGGTCACATTGATGACCTATGCACATCAAACAACCACTCTGTGTTAATTTAACTTGTTCATCATCCCTCCCTCATCTCTAATAACTTTTTTCTCATCTCTCATCATCCCTAATCACCCCCTCTTCATCCCACCATCACAGTTCCTCATCATCTCTAATCACTCCCTCATTGTCCCTAATCACTCCTTCATTGAACCTCACCATCCCTCATCATCCCTAATCATTCCTTCATCATCTTTCATCATCCCTAATCACTCCCTCCTCATCCCTCATAATCCATAATCAATCCCTCCTCATCCCTCAACACACCTAATCACTCCCTCATTAACCCTCATAATTCCTAATCACTCCCTCATTGACCCTCACCATCCCTCATCATCCCTGATGACTCCCTCATCATCCTTATTCACTCCATCCTACTCCCTCCTTATCCTTAATCACTCCCTCCAATACCTTAATGGTGGGTGTAGTGGTTTCTCGCTTGTGTCCAATAATATATTCAGTAGAGTTTACTTAGTGAGAGAGTAGAATAACATAGAGAAACTACATAAGAAGCATATTCAAATTCACATAATAATATATATATCTATTGTAATTCTCTTTCAAACACCAATACATATATATAGGATATGTGTATCTTATAATTGGGAATATTCATATCCCTACAAAATCTCACTCATCTAGCTATATTAACATGAGATATATTGTTAACTATTTAACAATATATTTGTATAAAAAACTAACCAATATTAACTACAAATTTACCATTGTAACTATATGGTAAATACCATGTGAACATTAGTAAATTATAACATTCACCCCCCTAATGTGAACATGGTAAAGCATAACCTATTATCTGAGTTGCAACATGCCTCCAACAAATCTTTCCTGATAACCTTGATATAAATGAAAGTCATTCCTCATCAATCCTTCCATGGTTTTCAATAGGTTTACCACAAAATTGAACATGAACAAGGACCCATCAACCTATTCACCTCATGTAGTTTTATGGATCACCATAAACCATTTCAAGATCTATGAGTGTTACAGTACATGTTGAGCAACATTCTATAATGCTTACTCCAAAGGGGTTACATAGTAATTTTATTCATATATTTCACATTTATTCATAATATACCAGCAACATATTCAAAAAAGAAATGCACACCACATAACTAGAAATTAAAATGCCACCAAAACATATCTACAACCCTATCGTTGGTGACTAATGAGAGGCATATAAAGCATCCTTCCTATGTTTCCTTCAACCTCCTTCATGTATTTTTGTTTATTCAACACATGTGTTGATGAAGTTTAAATGTTTCCACATTATGTTTATTCCCCCCTCAATGTGAAATAGTATATTTTCAAAGGACGTCGGGGTCACCCGAATATATGTCCTTTTGCAAGCAATTTTTTATTTTTTACAACTTTTGACAATGATGACTCAACTATACAATATGAATTGACAACTTTGAATTTTGACTATTTTGGCATAAAAATGACTATGTTGACTTCATAAAACTAATTGCCCATAATAACAATAACATGAACCATGAAGAAAAGAATTAAAGATTATATACCTAACACAACGTTAATTATAAACCTAGTTTATATATTTGACAAAATACATTTCATAACTTAAGATATAATAACTTTAACTTATCAAATACTATAAAGAACTTAAAACTTAAATAAATTTTTAATAGAAATGACATTGACCGACTATTAAAGACTAAACTAATAAATAGATGAACTACTGATAGACTGGTAGACCAAATCAAATTTGACCAAAATATCACCTAAAGGGAGAAGAAAATCTTACAGCACAATTGATTACACAAAATTAAACCAGAAATAATAAGTAACTAGAAATCAGAAACAACAAAGAATAGGAGATACAAGAAACAACCAATCTTGTATTAAACTCTTCCAGAAGGAAATACAATGAAGAAATCTCTTCTTCTCACACCTCTCAAATGTACAGATCTCTTTCCCTCAAGAGTTCTCTCTCTCTCTTAATTACAACCAACTCCACTACTTGAATTGATTCACCTTTTCATACAATGCTATGAGGATCTAACCCTATTATATAGAACTATGATTCATGAGCCATGCATTCTCCACCGTTAGATGCACCTCTTAATCAAAGGTTCAAATCTATCCTACCAAAAATAGAAGAGCAGACTCAAGACTAACAATTAGTCTTTACATGCAAACAATCTGTTCTCCTCAAAATTAAAATTTTGGGAACGCACAGATGATCGATGCCAGTCTTTGTCTGTCTGCATATGACCGATGTCAGCTGATCCCTAATCGACGTCGATCAATCCTGACCAATGCTGGTGACTTTGTAACTCCATCAACCTCTACATTTGCTCATCTAATGAAGCTTTTAGCTCCATAACTCAACAATCTCCCACTTGGAGATAAATAGCTGCACCTATACCTGTACAACAACATCCTCTAGCTTGTTTCTCCATCTTCAAGTTCAATCTTGAAGACCAACAAAAGTTGAATGAAGATTCAACTTCTCCTTTATTACCAGCTTTGTTAACATATCAGCAGGGTTCTTATCTGTATGGATCTTTTCCAGCTTTAACTGACCATCCTCCAATACCTATCTAATGAAGTGGTACCTAAGCTATATATGTTTGGTTCTTGAATGAAAAGCTGAATTCTTTGCCAAATGAATTGCACTTTGACTATCACTGTACAATCTTCAACTCTCTTACTCCTTTCCCAATTCTTCCATGAACCGAGTCATCCAAATCATTTCCTTGCTAGCCTCTATGACTGTAATGTATTCTACCTCTGTAGTAGATAAGGCAACAACCTTCTGCAACTTTGAAATCCAGCTAACCGCCGTTCCACCAATAGTGAACACATATCCTGTGGTGCTTCTCCTGCCATCCAAGTCACCTTCCATATCTGAATCTACATACCCATGTAGAGAAGTGTTTGACCCTCCATAGCATAAATGCCTACTGCTGGTCCCTCTCAAATATCTGATAATCCACTGACCTGCTTTCCAGTGTTCCTTTCCTGGATTGGCCATAAACTTGTTGACAACTCCCACTGCTTAGGCAATATCAAGTCTAGTACATACCATTACATACATCAAAATCCCAACTGCTGAATCATATGGAACTCTACTCATGTACTCAACCTCATCATGTGATTTAGGATACTGTTCTTTGTTCAACTTAAAGTGTCCAGCCATAGGTGTGCTTATCGGTTTTGCATCCTGCATATTGAACCTCTCCAACACCTTATTCACATAGTCCTCTTGAGACAAAATCAAAATGTGATTTTTCCTGTCTCTCTTAATACTCATGCCAAGGATTTTCTTTGCTACTCCTAAATCCTTCATGGAAAATGTGTGAGCTAATTTTACCTTAAGCTCAGTAATATCCTGCATGTGTGAACTTGCAACAAGCATATCATCTACATACAGTAACAGGATAATATAACTACCATTATCCAATCTGTTAAAATAAACACAATGGTTAGATTGACATTTACTAAAGCCATGCTCTGTCATAAACCTGCCAAACCTCAAATAGCATTGTCTTGGAGCTTGCTTAAGACCATATAAGCTTTTCTTCAACCTGCACACAAGTTTCTCCTTGCCTTTGACCTCAAAACCTTCTGGCTGTTCCATATATATTTCTTCATCCAAATCTCCATGAAGAAATGTTGTCTTAACATCAAGCTGCTCAAGATGTAAATACTCAATAGCAACTAAAGACAATACAGTCCGAATAGAAGTCATCTTTACTATAGAAGAAAAAATTTCACCAAAATCAATACCTAGTTTCTGTGCAAATTCCTTTACTACCAACTTGGCCTTATGTCTCATTTATCCATTCTCTCCTTCCTTTAACCTATAAACCCATTTGTTTTTTAGTGCTTTCTTTTCGGCTGGAAACTCAACCAAATCCCATGTTTGGTTCTCTTCCAGGGAATCAATTTCCTCATTCATGCCATGCTCCCACTGTTTCCTAGATTCTACCTGCATTGCCTCATCAAAACTTTTTGGTTCTCCACCATCAGTGAGAAACAAGTAGTATAAAGAAGGGGAATAACAAATTGAAGGTTTACTTACCCTTTCAGACCTCCTCATGGGCGTTTGAGACTCATTCACAACTTGCTATCTGCCCAAATTCCTTTCTATCAGTGATCGATCTCGATCATCTCTGGTCGATGTCGGTTCCACGTGACCGATGTTGGTTACCTGATCGACATCGATCTCTATTTGACTGACGTCAGTTTCTACCTGACCGACGTCAGTTCCTACCTGACCGATGTCGATATCTGTGTTTTCTTGTGAGTGATGATTTTTACCCGCGAGCTCATTTTGGATCATAACCTCATCCAAATCATGATTACCCTGCTCAGAATTATTTAGCCTCTTGAGATGATCACTGTACATCACCTTCTCATTGAAAACTACATCACAGCTTCTAATAATTTTGTTAGTTTCTAAACTCCACAACTAGAATCTAAAATCTCCAGAACCATAACCAATGAAAGTGCACCACATAGATTTAGCATCCAGCTTCTTTCTATTTTCTTTATCAATGTGCAAAAAAGCTTCAGAACCAAAAACTCTGAGATGTGAAAGATCTACCTTTTTACTTGTCCAAGCCTCTTCTGGAATTCCACCATCCAGTGCAGTAGAAGGTAATCTGTTAATCAAGTAAATCGCAGTATCTACAGCTTCTACCCAAAACTGTAAGGGCAAACCAACATGCAACCTCATACTCCATGCACGCTCCATTATTGTTCTATTCATCCTTTCAGTAACTCCATTTTGTTGAGGTGTCCTTGGAACCATCCTTTCCCTGCGTATTCTACTCATAGAACAATAACTGTTGAATTTATTGCTACAGTACTCACCACCATTGTCAGATCTAAGGCACTTCAATCTCAAACCTGTTTCATTCTCAACCAAAGCTTTCCATTTCTTAAATGTGTCAAAAACATCAGATTTCCTCTTTATGCAATAAACTGTAGCATCATCAATGAAAGAAACATAATACTGTGATCTTCCAATAGAAGCTACCTGAGCTAGTCCCCACACGTCTGTGTGAACAAGCTCCAACTTGTGCTTCTTCTTTGTTGACCCAATTTTGAGAAACCTCACTTTCTTCTGTTTCTCAAAAATACAATGCTCACAGAAATCTAGATCTATGCTTTTCAAATATGAAAGCTTACCTTTTGACTTAAGAACATTCATTCCCTTCTCACTCATGTGACCAAGCCTACAGTGCCACAACTTTGCATCTACATCTGAAGTTGATAAAATAGAAGGATAATGATTAGTAATAAAAGTAGATAGATAAAGTGTACCTACTCTCTTACCTCTGGCTAATACAAGTGCACCCTTGAAAAATTTCCAAGATTCAGCTATGAGAGTTACTGTGAAACCCTCATCACCCAACTTTTCTGCATAAATCAGATTCCTCTTCAGGATGGGTACATGCATGACATCATTTAACACCCATGTGTTGCCATTCTACAATTTCAGCTACACTTTTCCTTTGCCAACAATTTGACAAGGCTCATCATCCCCTAAATAAACTTTTCCAAAATCTCCATGGACATAATCATTGAAAAATTCTCTATTTGGGGTTGCATGGAAAGAGGCAATAGAATCTAAAACCCAAGATTCTACTTTATTATCCAAAGAAAATATAAGAGCATCCTGTGCAATAATACCTACAACTTTTGCTTCTTCTTTATTACCTTCATGCTGATTTTCTTTGTTATCCTTCAACCAACAATCTTTCTTTGCATGCCCTTTCTTTCCACAATTCCAGCAGGTCATTCTTCCATTTCTAGATTTGGATCTACTTCTCATCTTTGACTTTGACCTTGATCTCCCTTGCTTGCCCTTCTCTCTTTGCCTTCCCTTGCTTTCAATACTTAAAGCATTACCTGATATTTCCTTTGTGCTTTTCCTGTGAATTTTTTCATTCAAGATTACACTAACAACATCATCAACTTTCAAGATATTTGAAGCAGATGCAGTATTACTAACTGCCATTACCAAACTATGCTAACTTTCAAGTAAAGAGCATAAGATTAAGAGAGCCTTAATTTCATCATCAAAAACTATTTTGACTGAATTTAACTGATTTACTATTGCATGGAAATCATTAAGATGACTAGATACCAATCCACCTTCCTACATTTGCAAATTAAATAATTGCTTCATAAGATATACCTTATTCGAAGTTGAGGGCTTTTCATATAAATTTGCCAAAGTATCCATTAACTCTACCGTTGTCTTTGCCTATGATAAGTTGGAAATCACAGAAGATGCCAGGCTCAACCTTATAGATCCAAGAGCCTTTCTATCAAGAACATTCCATTCTTCATCTTGCATATCTGTGGGCTTGCTTGAAACCCCACCCAACGGTAAGTACAGATATTTTTGATACAAATAATCTTCAATCTGCATCCTCCATAATTGATCATTCTTTCCATTGAATTTCTCTATTCTTAGCTTATTTTCTTCTGCCATTGCTTTACTCCCACTCAATCAGAAACCCCTGTGAGTGAATTCTGTAATCAACAAACACTAATACGCTCTGATACCACTTGTTAGTGAACCTGGCTTTGATACCACTTGTTAGGATCTTACAGCATAATTGATTACTTTTGTATAAGCAACTAAACACGGAATTAAACCAGAAATAATAAGTAACTAGAAATCAGAAACAACAAAGAATAGGAGATACAAGAAACAACCAATCTCATATTAAAATCTTCCAGAAGGAAATACAATGAAGAAATATCTTCTTCTCACACCTCTCAGATGTACATATCTCTTTCCTTCAAGAGTTCTCTCTCTCTCTCTCTCTCTCTCTCTCTCTCTCTTAATTACAACCAACTCCACTACTTGAATTGATTCACCTTTTCATACAATGCTATGAGGATCTAACCCTATTATATAGAACTAGGATTCATGAGCCATGCATTCTCCACCATTAGATGCACCTCTTAATCAAAGGTTCAAATCTATCCTGCCAAAAATAGATAAGCAGACTCAAGACTAACAATTAGTCTTTACATGCAAACAATCTGTTCTCAAAATTAGAATTCTTAGAATGCACAGATGACCGACGCTGGTCTCTATCTATCTGCATATGACCGATGTCAGCCGATCCCTAATTGACATTGGTCAATCTTGACTGATGTCAGCGACTGTGTAACTCCAGCAACCTCTGCATTTGCTCATCTGGTGAAGCTTTTAGCTCCACAACTCAACAGAAAACCGTTGGTTTTGATCAGGGAGATTAGTTTTTGAATATGAGCTTGGTCAATCATTAAGCATGACATTTTTGGTGATGGTAAGAGGAAAATGTGGACTAAAAGTTAGGCACAAAACATGACAGATGGGTGAAGTTGGAGTTAGCATCACATCTAATTTTAATAGCACATTGATGAGATCACGATGAACTAAATTTGGACATATCAATGATAAAAGTTATAAAGTACATGGTGTATGAAATGGATGCTTGAAAATACCTGATATTTGATCATATTTCTTCAACTTCTAATGTGGCAATGTAATTTTTGATTATAGATTTAAATTTTTCTAAAACACCATCAATGATGATTCTCCAAAACCTAAGTCACATGCTATATTGATGAGATCCGATGCAAGAAAAATATAAGCACTCTAATGTTGTTTTGAGCCTGCAACAAAGTTGTCAAAATAATCTACGTGGATGCACAATAATGAACATTTTTTTCATAGAATGATGACAACCAATTATCACAATGTAATAATTCTAAATCTATAACACAACCCTTAACTATTATGAAACTACTTTACCAAACAATAAGTAGAAGACCTCACATCAAAGAAAAACTCCATACAAAGGAAACCATGAATTGAAATGGACCTACCCCATACAAATAGATTAACCTTCCATGAGATAGAAGATCAATGATTCATCACAAGATCTTCCTACTTAGATAATACCCTACTTTGGTATTAGATAATATATCTATCAGAGTTTACTTAGTGGGAGAGCCAAATAAAACAGAGAAACTACATAGGAAACATATTGAAATTCACTTAATAATATATTTATATATTATAATTATCCTTCAAACACCAATACATATATAGGATATGTGTATTCTATAATTGGGGATATTCATATCCCTAAAAAATCTCACTCATCTAGTTATATTAAAAAGAGATATATTGTTAACTATTTAACAATATATTTATATAATAAACTAACCAATATTAACTACAAAATTACCATAGTAATTATATGGTAAATACCATTTGAACACTAATAAATTTTAACATCCAATTGGCTTCTGTTCCAATTCCAAATTTTACTCACTCAAATAAGGCCCAAAGAAACTTTTCCTTCACTCATCCTCTTTCACTCAAATAAGGAACTCAGAGATATCTTCTGATTATCTAGTGGGATTCAAAGATCCATATGGTGATTCATGCCTAGACTGTGGAGAGAGAGACATCTAGAGCCCTATGCCAAAAATAAATAGGCATGTTAGTGAGCAAAGGGTGGGATGAAATTTTATTACTTACATATATATATTGGGATTTGGGCATCTAA
Source organism: Torreya grandis (assembly GCA_037957365.1). Classification (NCBI taxonomy): domain Eukaryota; kingdom Viridiplantae; phylum Streptophyta; class Pinopsida; order Cupressales; family Taxaceae; genus Torreya; species Torreya grandis. The sequence goes on from JARHVA010001955.1 coordinate 2,367,001, forward strand.
GAATCCCAATCCTAGATTTGAGAATCCAAATTTATATATATATATATATATATATATATATATATAGGGGTGATTGGAGACTATTTGAGAATTCTAATCCCAACCCCATATTTAAATTTTCATTTTTTTATGTCATTGAGAGCATATCCATAGTAGACTAGATTACTAGATAGATAAATAGGTGGTCACCAATCTGGTAGAGTGTGTTTCCCAACCCAACTCAATCTATACCCAACTTGATCTATGAAGGGAATGAAGGTCATATGCCTTAATCTATAGTATCAAAGAGGGGCTATTTAGAGCATGGATCGATGGGCCCTAAAAGCCAAATTGGGGCCATGTCCTAAATAAAATATATCAAAGGATAGGATATGAATGGGGCCCTTACCATAGATATATGGGGGGAACTATTTTGAAGGTCCTACCCTAATCTCAAACTTTCCCTACCTAATAAGGCAATGTAATCTTTCCCTACCTAATTCATCTATGCCAAGGAGTAAGGAAAGGGAAGATTGCCTTCTTGATATCTAGTTTTTTTCCACCTAATAACATATCAAGGGAAGATTATCTTCTTGATAGATAAGAAGGGAGTAAGGTAAAGCTATCAAGGGAAGTATGTATTCTCAATATCTAACTTTACTTTGCTTCTAGATTAAGGCACAACTATCAAGGGAAGTTTGCTTTCTAATAGATATATTTGTTCTTACCATACCTACTTAACTATGCCCTACCTGATAAGACAAGGGAAAATTGCTTCCCAATATATATCTTTGATCTTGTCCTATCTACTTTATTTTTCTAGAATAGATTCTTAGATATCAAGGGAAGACTGCTTCTTGATTTATATCTTGCATATATTCTCATCCCTCATCATCCCTAATCAATATTTCTTTGTCCCTATTTTCATATATAAAGAAAGAATATATGCAAGCTATAGATCAAGAAGCAAGCTTCCCTTGGTAGCTAATAATCTTTTTTAGATAGGGCAAGTAGGTAGGATAATAACAAAGATATATATATTAGGAAAAAATTTTCCCTTGCCTTATTGTGTAGGGCATAACTAACTAAGTAGGGTAAAAATAAAGATATCTATTTTAATTAAAAATTCCCTTGATAGCTATGTCTTAATCCAAAATCAAAGCAAAGATAGATATCAAAAATTAAAACTTCCATTGATAACTATAAGTAGCCCATCCCTGATACACTGGATTAAGGAATATACCCTTCATTCCTTTCATAATTCAAGTTGGGTATATATCATATTGGGTATACTAGATACCAGATTAAAACACACTCTACCAGATTGGTGACTACCTATCTATCTACTTAGAAATTTGGTCTACTATGGACATACTCTCAATGACATATAGAGAAAATGAGAATTCAACTATGGGGTTGGGATTAAAATTCTAAGCTAGTCTCTAGTCACCCTTATCTATATAGATTTAAATTTGGATTCTTAACTTTGGGATTGGGATTCTTGGATTCCCAAATCCTAATCTATATATGTAAGTACTACAATTTCATCCCACCCTTTTCTAACGTTCCTAGCTTTTTATTCTATCTTGGGGATCTAGATACACACTCTCTAATCCCATAGATCACCATATAGATCTTCTAATCTCATTCGATAATCATATGATATCTCTAAGTTCCTTATTTTATTAAAAAAAGAGTTTCTTTGGGCTTATTTGATTTAATAAAATTTGGAATTAGAAAAGAAGCCAATCGGGCACAAGTGGGAAGTTACTACACCCACCAATAAGGTATTAGAGGGAGTGACTAAGGATGAGGAGGGATGAAAAGGGAGTGAGTAGGGATGATGAGGGAGTCATTAAGATGATGAGGAACAATGAAGGTCAATGAGGGAGTGATTAAAGATGATGAGGGATTGGTTAGGGATAATGAGGGATAGTGAGGGTCAATTAGGGAGTGATTAGGGCTGATGAGGGAGTGATTAGAGATGATGAGGGTCAATGAAGAAGTGATTAGGATGATGAAATATGAAGAGGGAATGATTAAGGATAATCAAGGATGATGAAATAGTGATAGGGATGATGAGGGGTGATGATGGAATGGTTAGGGACAATAAGGAAGTGATTAGAGATGATGAATGATGGTGAGGGTCAATGAAGGAGAGATTAGGGATGATGAGGAACAAAGGAAGGAGTGATTAGGGATGATGAGGGATGAGGAGAAAGTGATTATATATGAGGGAGAGACGATGAGCAAGTGAAATTAACACAAAGTGTTTGTTTGATGTGCACAAGTCATCAATGTGACCTATGTTCCCCTAATCATACTACTTTGGCTTGAATTAAAAGTGAGTGGTTTGTAAACTTAAATTTTAATAAACCTATTACTCATAGAAATGACAAAAAGTAATTTTAAATGCATAAAAGATAAAAAAATGACTATATGTTTACCAAAATGGACATTAGTTGCAAAAGTTATACCTTAAAATCCCTACGTTAAATATTGAATCCTTTAAAATGCCTAAGTACTGACCAGATTTGATTTTGAAAAATTATCTCCCATATCATAAGGCATGCAACTATGAGATCGACTCTATTAGATGTAGATTGACCTTAATTTATTATATTTACTAAAATAAATTTATAGTTTTAGGAATATAAATGTAACAATATAAATGCCAAAAGTGTACTTTTATATCAGGTATGTAGTTTAGTTTAATATTTCAAACTCCCATACTTTTTCAATTCAATTTTTCATAGTCAAAAATACATATGTGCTATAATGCATGTGTTATGGTATGTACGCATTATAGGCTCGATGTTTATCAAGCTTAGAAATCATAATGCGTACACATTTTATAGTACCACATACGTGTTATGCTAAAATTTCCATAGAATTATCCACCAACTCCATACACTTACCCATATATATATATATATATATATATATATATATATATATTAGAAAATTTGAAACTATAGTTTAATATTTCAAACTCCCACACTTTTTCAATTCAAAATTTCACAGTAAAAAATACATACGTTCTATAATGCATGTGTTATGGAATGTACACGTTATAGGCTCAATGTTTGTTGAGATTAGAAAGCATAATGCATACATGTTATGCTAAAATGTCCATAGAATTATCCACCAACTCCATGCACTTACCCATATATATATATATATATATATATATATATATATATATATATATATATATATATATATATATATATATATATATATATATATATATATATATAGACTTACAAAATAAACATAACCAACACCTCTTCAAACAATTACATATAATGATTTAAAATAAGCATTTTAAACTATACTTTCAACTTTTCTAATATATATATATATATATATATATATATATATATATATATATATATATATATATATATATATATTAGAAAAGTTGAAACTATAGTTTAAAATGCTTCTTTTACAATCATGATATGTAATTGTTTGAAGAGGTGTTGGTTATGTTTATTTTGTAAGTCACTTTCAAAAAAGAGGTCTAAGGTTAAAAACCCACCAAAAGCTTCATTTTGGGAAATCTTACTTTTTGACCCAAATTAATATGTAAAAGTATCTTAATCAGGATTTTTTTTTCAAGGATTTGTAAAAAAGACGTGACAAAGTATGATGTAATTTTGTGTGACTTGTGAGTTTTTGTGACTTTCACATATAAAGATCAATAGGTCCTAGGATAAGAACTATTGTATTATGAATCTACTTGAGGGTAAAGGCAAACCCACAAGTAACATTTTCCTTATTTTGTCATAATATTTTATGTGTGTGATTATGACTAAACTTGTAAGCCTTATTTATGTAATCAAGAGACTAACTCCTGAAAACTATAAGGAGTGGAACATGAATATGGAGAACACCTTGGTTTTTAATAACTTATGGGAACTAGTTGAAATCCAACCCACACCTCATAATGAAGCAACTAAAGTGATTGGATGTCACAAGTGTGATAAATGTGTACTTGCATTATTAAAATCATCTTGTTCTATACAAAGTATCATTCATATTGACGCTATTAAAATTAATGCTTAGAGAGCATGGAAAGCATTGAAAGATCTATGTGATAAACAACCTACATATAAGAAAATTAATCTCCTCGTGCAACTATTGAATAATAAACTAAAATATGATGGATATGTATATAAATACATTTCATGAATGAATAATTTGAAATAGGAATACACCATTATAGGTGGAAAAATCGATGATGATATGCTCATTTTAGTCACTTTTAATGACATTAATTCCACCTATATCAATTTTGTATAAATGTTGTAGCTTGATTCTATTTTTAAATTGATCAATCAGCATGAGTGTTAATTCACAAAGAAGAAAAATTAGCCTACAAAATATTTCTACTTCACAAAGGTAGGGAAACACTAGCTACAAAAGGGACATGAAAAAAGGCATTTTCATAAACATTCTCTGAGAGATTATCATTGAAATTCTTCATGATATTATCTAGAGTCCTCAAAACACAAACATCAACATAAGATTTATTATCTATCTAGTGGTTGTTTCAATTATTCCTCATCTTCTAGTTCTTGAAAACATAATAAAGAACCAAGATGTTATATATGTGGTGGTATTAGTCATCTTATTGATGTATATCCTTCTATAAAACCACTCTCCACATATAAAAATAAGGTTAAGGAAAATTATGTTGGTCATTATAGTGTATATTCTCTAGGTTACTCTAGCTCCTCCATATATTTTGAGACTTCATTTGACTAGGGGGAATCCTATATGGTTGAGGTTTATACTCCCAATAGACTGATGATCTATTCTAAGTGCATAGAGATTCACCCATATTGAGTGATTTGCTAACTCAATGTTAGGGTTTTTATATATTGGTAGTTTTGGATTGGATTTTGTTGCTTTCAATTTGGTATTGGTTTTATTCAGTTCATTGATATTATTGATGAGGAGTAGACATAGTTTTTTGGATTGGTTTTTTCACTGCATACTCCTCACCTCTCACCTAATAAGGGGGGAATATATTTCATGGCATTATATCAATTTTTGGTGGTTATTTCAATGTGTTTCTATATAATAAATTATGTGGATTGATTTAGTTGAGCATGCCTTGATCATGTTCTACTATAGTATGGTATAGAATGGGTAGGCCTTGATTGTGTTCATCATTCATGCCACAACTTGTGGGGTAGTGGGATTATTAGAAATGAAATCGATTGATCAATAAAATGATTTATAGTGCACCAATTTGTAGATGAAACATAGATTTTTGATGACTTGAAAATAATATGTATAGATCATTTTCTTCTTTACCCATTTGGATCAAGGGGGTTTGTTGGGTTGGTTGATCCAAATCATGTGTTGTTAGTTAGTAATTTATTTTGATATTTGAATAAATGCATTTGGGACATTATGTGACACTCCCATTAGTGAATTAACTTAGTAATATGTTAGTAAGTTGGTTTCACAGGTGGTTTAACCTATTGGACCATTGAGTCTTGTTGGTAAACCACCTGAAATCTTATAAATGCTTTCTTGGAATGTTGATAAAAAATAAGGGTTTACTATTGAATATATTTTATATTTCCTCCATTTATGGTCCTAACACTTAATCCATGGAAAGACTAGCCTAAAAGATTTTAATAAATAATATTCTAAAGAAAAAATTAAATTAAAGATGAAAGGTCGGATTCCTCATCACAATAAAAAGATCAACCAAAAGTAATAACTAACTAATCTAATGACATTAGCTAACATCTAAAAAATGTTAAAGTGTTGATCAATAAACCCATGATCAACTAAATACATGGTTAATCAAGTGAGAGTAATTAACCACTATTGTTTGAAATGGTTATCTCTCTCATGCATATATGGTTCAAAATAGGTTTCCAAGAACTTCCAATACTTATGCCATGGTCCCAAATAGAATTTATCATTTTTTCAATCTTGATGAATTTTCTAAATTGTATTCTCTAATACTCATCTTATTTAACAATTGATATAGCTTCATTAATGCACATTTTGCGTTTAGTATTATGGAAATATTATGCAAGGGAAAAAGTTTCAATACAAGAGTTATGAATGTCTCAAGAATGTTCTTTAAGTCTGGTTTGGAGATATCTACCTATTTCATCTATGCAAGGTTTTCCATAAGAACATGAAATAAGGTAGACACCCTTTTATTTATTTGGACTCAATGGATATTTGTGATTGTCATGCAAGGTGTGAAGGGTGTTATAGGGTTTAAAGATAGTTTGAATAACGACCTTTTTTACAATTTTATCCAACTTTTAAAAAATTCCCTTTACATACAGAATGGTAATCCTAGGAGCCTTTAATTCAACGTTATGATTATGAATTTGAGTTCTAGTTTTTTGAAAGGTCCTTTTAGTTTCCATTCTTTTGTAGCCCTTTTCCATTAAGACCTTAATAAGGTGTTTTTTCCCTTGAATAAAATGTTTAGGGTCAAAAATATTAATAGCTTGTGTTTCCAAATAATTAAGGACAACAAATTTATGGAAAGGGTGATGGTGGGAGTCTCCTTAAAGGTAAAGATACATATGATTATTTTTTTATATAAATCTCATGTGATAAGGATCCATCTAATTTATTATATATAAGGACATATATGATAGGTAGTTTGTGATCTTCTTCATTCTCCATAGTAAATTGGATGCCATGTTCTATCATCTAACCACCTATATGTGATCCTAGTGGGTGATAGTTCTCTAAACATAGTTATTAAGTACATACAATAATCATAGTTTTTAATCCTTGGATTTTGTGCATATACATTATGATTACTCATATGATTCCATGTTACACATGTGTTGTTATTTTGAGTCCATGTATAACCATAGTGGTCATTCCTCTAATTCCCTATATATTCATAGATATTATTGCTAGGACACTACCTTACATGCCTCCATGATTTTTTCCTTTGATGATGATCTGGGTGTATATATGCCTCAACCTTAGTATCCTTTTTTGATACTTTGACCTTGTCAACCCTTTCTTATACTAGTTCCCTTATTTCTTGAGTAGACAAAGAGTTCTTTTCTACTTATACTTTTTCATCATTTTTTTATTATTTTGAATCTTCTATATGCTCATCCTCACCATATTGAAATTAATCCTCATTATCAACCTTGACTTTTCTTTGTTCCTTGCTAGGTGTGATATCCTACAAGTTAACCTTATTATTTCTAGACCAAAGCTTCATGACTTCTTTTGTACATTAATGTATATTGTTCCCAAAGTTCATAAACAAGGGTATAGAATAAAAATATACAACCCATCCATATAAAAATCATAAAAAAATGAATACAAAACATATTTTTCCATGGTGAGTTTCAGAACTTCAAAAAATTAAAAAAAGATTACTTTTTATTTGAGTATCCTTGATTTATTTTTCTTGAAGTTATATTTGTTTGGATAAACCAATGATAATGAAGTTGTACCTTATGATCAAGTTTACAGTACAATAACTTCATTTTTTGGAATGCATCCATGAAATTGAAATATTAAAGCTTCCTTATTTAGAAGTAAATTATTTGAACACTTAGCCTGCATCTTTCCTTCTTCTACTTCCTTGTCTTCATAAATGTTACAAACACCCTTATTTTATTATTTTTATACCTCATCCTCCTTATTTTATTATTTTTCTACCTCATCCTCCTTATTTTACTTCCTCATCCTTATCATTGTTTACTTCCTTAGTGTCCCATTGATCTAGGCAAACTTATTCCTTTTCTTCCCATGAAAAATTATTCCATTCATTTTGCATCTAAACCAACACAATAAAAAACCCTTAAGATGGAGGGACAAACCTAAATGGAAAAATTATAATTGAAAATAACTCTCCTTGAATTGGAACTACCATTCTCTAGTATCAATATCATCATCTATGGAGGAAAATTGAAACCCCATGATCAACAATTTATAAAAACTTGTGTTTTATGAATTCTTGTATTTATTAGAACTCATTTCTTACCCAATATTTGAGAATTAAAACATTTTAAAAATTAGATTTGAAAAATTTCATTAAATTTCAAAAATCGATAGCTATTTCTTACCTAAAATGAAATATATGAATATTTTTTGATGAATGCATCGTGAAAAATTGACATATATATAATTATAAAGGCCTACTTTAGAAGCACACAACTTATTTAATATTGCTTCATATATTTAGTGTTATCACTTTTAGAAAACCCTTGAAATTATCTTTCTAATCATGTAAGATTAATCACAATCAAAAATATGGAAGGAATATTGAAGCCACTAAAGTTGATTATTTTTTCCTAATTTTGCACCAATTTGTTTTGCCAAAAATTAAGGTTGTAGGTTCAATTTTGCACAACTATACTCCCCTCTATATTGTTTATAATCCTTATATTGACCAACTTTTAGAAATATCTAAAAAATCTCTTTCCATCCACACCAAATTACCTCCAGTGGAGTTATATTTGAGAAGAATGACACTCTACAAGAAATTTGGTCCTTACTTGAACAAAAGGCAATAAAATTCCTCACACTTTTTCAAAAAAGGTGAATTTGGAGCAAAATGCTTAGTTCCACCACTTATATTATTACTTTATGATCACCAAGATCCTAATTGGGTGAGATGAGAGAATATTGTGGATAGTACATAAAGCCCTAAACTATTAAAGCTGCTACAGAACATGAACTTAAAAATTAATTTGATACTAGATGTTAGGAACCACAAAAATCATAAATAGAATAACTCAATACATTAAATCAAATATACCCTTGAGGTAGGGTAACACCATATAATGTCCTTATTAAAATAAACCACTCCAAAAAATATCTCTCTATTGAGATAACAACATTTAATAATCTTCATTTATTCATATGACTCTCTTACCTATAATATATAGTTTTAAACTACCTACCATTACCATTTCCCTATACATGTTGAAATAATTATAGTATGTTAATTAGTTAGTGGGATGATTTATAAAACATATATACCCTAAGCCTTTATTTTAAAGCCTAATACACCATAATATATTATTCCTAGGTACAAGACACAATGCTAAGTCTTGCATTTATATATGAGTACAATTTTTAGTGAAAAAAAAATCAAGGCTATAAAAATCTAAAGTAATATAAAAGATTAAGGTTAGGAAATGTCTTAAATGTATCATGTAGTGGGAATAAATTTCATGTGATGGAGATGTTTAGGAATAAAAAAATTGTAATTATTCTCACCTATAAGATGAAAAACAATACTAAATACTTGAGTCTCATAGTCCATAAAATATGGGAAGAAGATATGCCCCCATTTTGAGATATGGGATGAATATATGTAATACATATATTAAATAAAATGGATTCCATGCACCATGTGTAAGTCTATAAGATAATAAATAAAATCACTGGAATATAACATAAAAAGATATGATATTGGAAGCATGCATGTTGAATGTAATTTTCCCATATGAAACTATGATGTAATCTATATTAGCGCAAGAGTAGTTTGCATTACATGGGGAAAATATAGGCAACATAAGCACAATAGTAATATTCCCCACATGGTCAAAATGTAAGTGCAATGTAAGCATGAGAGTAATATGTCCCATATGTGTAACAAGTAATTGTAGACACATACTTTTGGTACAAGTTATGTACTTGAAGTGAATTTCTCATAATTTCATACATTTGGTTCATTTTATTACTCTAGGATCTTATTATTACACTTTACCATCACCTTAAACCCTTCATAGTCACATGTTATCTACATTTGTTCACAAACACATTCAGATATGTGATTTGTCTATCTTAGGATTCACAAATTTATCTTACAGTTCATTTTAGATTTTGTTTCATGGGTTTTCTACCTTTATCATTTTTGAAGCATCCTTAAAGTGGCTTGACCCTTTTCAAAATATCTTGAAAGTGGTCAAGTTGTTTGTGGTTCCTTTATGCCACCATGCCATGTTTTTACATTCCTTCATTGTTAACTTTCATGTCTTTCCATGGTTAGCCTACACATGAATACGTTCCAAATTATATATATATATATATATGGATGTACCCTAAGCCATTTATAATCTCCCAATAAATTTATGAAGTTGTAAATTGAGCATACCAATTGCATAATCATCAATGAGTCTAACATTTTGTTGTTATTTCACTCTCTATCAATTGAAGTCTTGTGGTTCCATACTTGTACTAAAATAAGGATTGCATTATAGTGTATAAAATTGTTTATTATCATAGGGAGAGAATGTGAAGTCTTTTCTCACATTGGGATGAATCACTCACATGCATAAAACTACATGAGCCTTTCAACACTAATAGGTAGTGAAACCCTCTCATTAAGAGGCCTGAGCCACTAAATTTGCATATTTTTTTAGTCTTTTATGTATTTCTATATATTTTAGATGGATTAGGGTTACTCAAAGGAGAGAAGTTTCTGATAGTTGTGTGAATAATTTTATTTATAGGAGAGAGGATTTTAGAATTTTTTTACTGATGAAGGGTTTCAAAAAAGTTCAAACCCTAGGGATTTACAAATATATTTTTGGAACTACCTAACCATTTCAAGTGAGGTTACATGTGAGCCTACCACTTTCAAATGCTATTTTTGGTAACTAAACTTTTCAGAACAATCCAAAACTAGTCATCATATCATATCACTACCATATTTTTGGAGTCTCTTCTGTACTATTCTTAAACCTCATTTCCAACATCTCAGTTAGTGTCAGAGCTCAAGTAAATAAAAAATTAGGTATACATATCTCTATCTATTCATTTGTCCATATCAATTCTAAAAGTTTGATATACCTTATTTCTCAATTCAGTCATCACTAGGGTAGATCTTTATTTTATGTATTTAGATTAGATTTTCACTAGGGCCCTTGTATGTATTAATTAGCATAGTGTTTTGAACACTTGTGCACCATTTTATGCTTAAATTTCAAGGTGAACCCATCATTTAAAATATACAACCATAGGAATTCATGCTCTCTTTCCCTGTAGAGTTTGTTGTTATGGTTGTTTTAGATTTTATCTAGAATTTTACTTTATTATTGCAATATCATTAAACGTAGCTTCATTCAATCTCTTTATGTTTTTATCTCATGCCAATTAATAAATTTATATATACAACACCTAAAGGCAATGTGATAGATTGATTGGTATACATTTGGATTTGGTTTAAATTTGTTTCCTTGGTACTCATGAATTTTTGAAATATTAAAGGCTGAACATTGATGATATTTAATTTCCTTATATTGATGATAATGTCAATGGTACAAACATGAATTATGGAAACACATATGTTTAAAATGATAATACTTGGGAAGCTAATGATTTTGATGATAATTACCTAATAAAGAGTGTAATAAATGGGAGGTAGATTGAACAAATCATAAAGTTTGAAAGAAGGATTTAGATGCTAGGTAAGCAAAGTGAATCTACAGAGAAGGACATTAATAAAAATTAATTTGAGAGAATATATCATATCATGATACACATTTAGGATTCATTCTGGTTAATACATTCAATGTAATGTAGTTACGACTAATATTTATAAAAAGTGGTTGTGGACCCTATAGGGCAAATATTAATGAATTGTAACTCCAAGGTGGTGCTTAGATCTTATAAAATTCAACCTTGTCATTTTGATTAAGAATTAATTATTAACATTGGTGTCATTATGTTATTATAATAGTGAACCAATTTTAATTATTTAATGTATGGTAAATCTATATGAGCTTATGTATTACACTATTAAATTTATTGAGAAGGTGTGTAAGTTTTGTCTGATTATCTATTTTTATACTTTGTTTATGCAATGTTTTTTTTATTAGTTTAGAAATGGTTCATGAATATTTTTTAATGTGTGTAAACATTTCATTGTATATTTTTTCTTGAAATATATTAAACAAATGTGTTATGAATAAGTTAAGTATTGGTTTTTGCTTGCATTTTATTTAATAATAAGGTATTATGTGAGAAACATATCCATGAAACTAACCCAATTGTGACTTGATTCTCTCTCTACATCTTGGGTGAGAATATAATTCATTAGCATAATATGCTAGTGTAGTGATTTTATAATTATTTGGGTATGTGCATAGAACATAGTCTAGGATGTGTCAAAAAACACCCAACATATATTCGTAGCTCAATTTTATATATAAATAATCCAAAAGGTCATATTTTCTCAAATTTCTCAACTTAAACAAGGACCTATAGAGAATGTTAGTGAGTATGTACTTTAATTCAAAACTATGTTAGGGTGTGGAGCTAAAAGCTTCACCTTGTTGCAAACAGAAGGAGGAGGTTTTTCGCAGCTTGACAGTCACCGGCGTCGGCAGGCCACAACCGACGTTGGTCAGGGGAAGCACAGAGGAAACCAGCATCGGCAGGAGATCGACCGGCGTCGGTCACCTCCAGTCAGGCAGGGACCAACATTGGTCACCTGTAGCGGTCAGAACTATTGTTGACGAACAGTCAATTAAGTGAACACGAAGTTTGCATGTTGAAGACCATTTCGAGTCTTTGAGCCGCCCGTCTAATTTAGTGTATGCATGAGATCTATATAATAGACTCATGGGCTATATTGTTAAGTGTTGAACTTGTAGAACCCAAGTGTGGAGCTTGGAGAGTTCTTCCCATGGTGGAATCAAGTAGGATTCCCCATGTATGTAAGATCAGGTTTGATATGCAGGGAGTTGTAGGGTCATGGTGGAGATCTACATGTGATAAGTAAGATCAGGTTGGTCTATAGAAATGTGTATATGCGAGGGTCAGAAGAGGATCAGTGGGGGAGCAAGATCAAGGTGATAGCAATACATCAGGATCAGGATCATGGTTAGATCTACTTGGAGTACCGATTCGTACTCAGTTGTACTGGAGGTACAATGAGGTGAACAACAGCTTGTGTAAGTTGTTAATTAAGACCTATGAGAGAAGATTACTCAGGTGGGAAGATTACTTGGAGCCCTTGAGGTTTGTAAGGCCTTGTAGAGGTGGAGAAGAGTGTGATCTCTTTATTGTAATTTCCTTTGTAATGAGTTGAATACAATTATGTGTTGCCTCTCAGTCTCTGTGTTATTTCTTATTGATAGTTATTTGTTCTTCTAGTATTTATGCATGTTTAAGTTGCTTATACATTGGTAATCATGTGTGCTCTTAAATCTGATAAGTTGTGTCAGAACTTTGGGAAACTTTGGTCATATCAAATGGTATCAGAGCGAGGTTGGACATTCTCAGAGCGAGCTTGACTAACAGGGGTTCAGATATGTTAAGTGTTGTTGATTACAGGTTACTCACAGGGGTTGCTATTTGAGTGGGAGTATAACAAGGTAGAAGAATGGAGAAATTTAGACACAGGTGTAGCACCACAGGGAGTGTGGTGGGTTGTCTTCGAGTGGGAGATTGAAGAGGAATACAAGTCAGGATGCAGATTAGATAGAGTACTGGTATGGGTATAGGTGTAGCTCTTTATCTCCAAGTGGGAGATTGTTAGGGTGTGGAGCTAAAAGCTTCACCTTATTGCAAATAGAAGGAGGAGGTTTTTCACAGCTTGACAGTCGCCGACATCGACAGGCCACAACTGACGTCAGTCAGGGGAAGCGCAGAGGAAACTAGCATCGGTAGGAGATGGGCCAGCGTCGGTCACCTCCAGTCAGGTAGGGACCGACGTCGGTCACCTGTAGTGGTCAGAACTGCTGTTGACAAATAGTTAGTTAAGTGAATGCGGAGTTTGCATGTTGAAGACCGGTTCGAGTCTTTGAGCCACCCATCTAATTTAGTGTATGCATGAGATCTATATAATAGACTCATGGGCTATATTGTTAAGTGTTGAATTTGTAAAACCCAAGTGTGGAGCTTGGAGAGTTCTTCCCATGGTGGAATCAAGTAGGATTCCCTATGTATGTAAGATCAGGTTTGATATGCAGGGAGTTGCAGGGTCATGGTGGAGATCTACATGTGATAAGTAAGATCAGGTTGGTCTGTAGGGATGTGTGTATGTGAGGGTCAGAAGAGGATCAACGGGGGAGCAAGATCAAGGTGACAGCAATACATCAGGATCAGGATCATGGTTAGATCTACTTGGAGTACCGATTTGTACTCAGTTGTATTGGAGGTACAATGAGGTGAACAATAACTTGTGTAAGTTGTTAGTTGAGACCTATGAGAGAAGATTACTCAGGTGGGAAGATTACTTGGAGCCCTTGAGGTGTGGAAGGCCTTGTAGAGGTGGAGAAGAGTGTGATCTCTTTATTGTAATTTCCTTTGTAATGAGTTGAATACAATTATGTGTTGCCTCTCAGTTTATGTGTTATTTCTTATTGATAGTTATTTTTTCTTTTGGTATTTCTGCATGTTTAAGTTGCTTATACATTGGTAATCATGTGTGCTCTTAAATCTGACAAGTTGTGTCAGAAATTTAGGAAACTTTGGTCCTATCAAATGGTATCAGAGCGAGGTTGGACGTTCTCAGAGCAAGCTTGAATAATAGGGGTTCAGATATGTTAAGTGTTGTTGATTATAGGTTACTCACAGGGGTTGCTGTTTGAGTGGGAGTATAGCAAGGCAGAAGAATGGAGAAATTCAGACACAGGTGTAGCACCACAGGGAGTGTGGTGGGTTGTCTTCGAGTGGGAGCTTGAAGGGGAATACAAGCCAGGATGCAGATTAGACAGAGTACTGGTATGGGTATAGGTGTATCTCTTTATCTCCAAGTGGGAGATTGTTAGGGTGTGGAGCTAAAAGCTTCACCTTGTTGCAAACAGAAGGAGGAGGTTTTTTGCAGCTTGACAGTCGCCGGCATCGGTAGGCCACAACCAACGTCGGTCAGGGGAAGCACAGAGGAAATTGGCATCGGCAGGAGATCGGTTGGCGTCGATCACCTCCAGTCAAGCAGGGACCGACGTCGGTCACCTGTAGCAGTCAGAACTGCTGTTGACGAACAGTCAATTAAGTGAACGTAGAGTTTGCATGTTGAAGACCAGTTCGAGTCTTTGAGCCACCCGTATAATTTAGTGTATGAATGAGATCTATATAATAGACTCATGGGCTGTATTGTTAAGTGTTGAACTTGTAGAACCCAAGTGTGGAGCTTGGAGAGTTCTTCCCATGGTGGAATCAAGCAGGATTCCCCATGTATGTAAGATCAGGTTTGATATGCAGGGAGTTGCAAGGTCATGGTGGAGATCTACATGTGATAAGTAAGATCAGGTTAGTCTACAGGGATGTGTGTATGTGAGGGTCAGAAGAGGATCAGCGGGGGAGCAAGATCAAGGTGACAACAATACATCAGGATCAGGATCATGGTTAGATCTACTTGGAGTACCGATTCATACTCAGTTGTACTGGAGGTACAATGAGGTGAACAACAGCTTGTGTAAGTTGTTAGTTGAGACCTATGAGAGAAGATTACTTAGGTAGGAAGATTACTTGGAGCCCTTGAGGTGTGGAAGGCCTTGTAGAGGTGGAGAAGAGTGTGATCTCTTTATTGTAATTTCCTTTGTAATGAGTTGAATACAATTATGTGTTGCCTCTCAGTTTCTGTGTTATTTCTTATTGATAGTTACTTTGTACCTCTAGATAATTATCAACCTTTCTATAAAGGCTATGATTTGAATGCATATTATGAGTACCCATAGACACCTTCTTTTGGTATAAGATCCTTTTTTGTAGTCCCTTTTATTAGTTTTTTTCACACTTATCCCATTGTGTATATATGTATATTTTAGGACAATTATTCCATCACACTACTCTTTATCTAGCCTTTGAGACTACTAAATGTCTTCAACATGCATCCATTTCAGTTTTTAAGCCTCATTTATCTATATTCTATTTTACTTGCCCCCATTCTAGACATCTATCTCTATAAGGACAAATTCAATGGCTACATAGTTATTTCAAAATATTTCCAATGTATTTATGTGGGTTATTCCACCTTGGCTTAAATTTATTTAATTTTTATATTAATTTTTCACATGGTAATCTATTATGTGTATCATGTCCTAACGAGTCATATATTCAAATAATTCTTAGTCATTTTATGAAGTGAGAATTAAACAAAGAGCACTACATAAGTTAGATCCTTTATTGATCAAATCCTTTATTAATATTTAGAGGGAGTCTCCACATTGATCCAATATTGGTCATACTTCACTTCAAACTATTGTGGCATCATCTTCTTGTACTAAAATAGTATTTGGGGAAAATAACTCCTATCAGTGAAATAATTTTAGGAAAGAGAATTCCTAGGAAATTCAACATGTAATGCCACCATCCACATAATTTACTTAGACAAAATAATTCACCAATAATACATTGTATTAAACTAAACAAAATATACAATTTAAATATGTAACTAGCAATGGTTTGAACAAAACATGATCTCCTTAGATACTACATCTCCACCTAATCTAGATAACTAACTCTAAGATCCATTAATTTACATAAAGGACATGAGGTTACTTTTATATGAGCATAAAAGTTGAAAGGGAGATGATTATTGGTGGAGTGAAATATGGAAGCATTCCCTAAGTTGCAACTAGCCTTTATCACACATGTGAAGATAACTACCACATTAAATATGAACAAATTACCTCTCACATTGGTAAAAAAATTACCTAAGGTAGAATTCACATCAAGTGTGAATATGGCATACACCAAAACCCCCCATGAATATTAACTTAGGTGATATGGTAAAAGAGAATAAGTCTTAAGCTCATGAAAATGGGTGTCAATAATTAGGCCTCATGAGGTACCCATGAATAATGGAAGAGAAAAATAATAATGAAGCTACTATAGATGAATTTTCAATCTAATGAATCCTCCAAAAAAATGAATTAGATGATGAGTAATAAAGCAAGCACTGAAAGTGATAATAACTATAGATTATAGAAACTATCATGACACAATACTAATACAATCCCTCATTTTCACAATAAAACATTTACATAAAACTTGACAAAAAACTTTCAAATCCTTAACTTAATGTATTCAATTAGATGAGTGACCAATTAAAACTACTCACTGAAATAGGAAGTTTTAAAATAATGGTCAATGAAAAGTGTGGTCAAAGAAACAAATTGATCATTATTCAAGATGAAGAAGGAATTAGAAAAAAATTAGCTTCCATGAATATATATATATATATATATATATATATATATATATATATATATATATATATATATATATATATATATATATATATATATATATAAACAAGAGTGAATATAAGTACATGTTCCATTTTATTGGAATACATGGGTAACACACATCAAATAGGTTTGGCTTATTAACTATTCTAAATTTTATAACCACTAAATAACATTGGCTCAAGAACTATGTTATAATTTTTAAACTATCCTGTACATCGGCTAAGAACAAACACTAGGTACAAAACACAGTAGAATAACCAAGGAAACATTAGTATGACAAAATGCCCATCTCCCCTCCCTCATCTGTAATGATAACTAGGGAGTGAAGACAAAGTAAATAGCAAGATACAAGACCTCAACAAATGTGTGTTAATGTGGTAGGTGTGTAAAAAATCACAACAAATATCTTTAAGTGAGAGTTCCCAATATGCCACATGAAGTACCCAACAACTAATATGAGAATTTGGAGTGTGGAAAAGCACACACACATAAATGAATTATAAAAAACACAATGGAACTTTATCAATCAGTGTGAATATAATATACATCTAAAAAACTCACATAAAAATTATATTAAGTATTAAAGAGCTATCCCATCTAAAAATGAGGTGGCACTAATACTGAAAGAGAAGTAGTATGATTTACACAAGTTAAAAATAAGCCAACTAAAAAATTAAAAATATGAGGCAACATCATAATAAATAGATATTATAGTTTCAAAGGGTGAAAAAACATTCACATTAGAAAAAATCTAAATCTAAGTTACTAGTCAAAAGTTATGGCCTTCACAAGGTCTAAAAATAAGAATTAGTTAGAAAAATAGGCAAAAATCTAAAAATTATGGAAAATTGAGTTATAAAAATTCAAAAAATAACACTACCATTGTATATATCTCAAAGAAATAAGGAAGGTGAAAATAATCAACCTCCTATACTTCACAGATCGAAAGTTTGATCCTCATAAGAACTATACTCCACAAAAGAGGTCCAATGGTGAAGGGTTAGACCTTGGGAGATAAACACCCCTAATAGGTGGTCATGTGAAAGAATAGGGGCTAATGATAACTATATTTATCAAGATGATAGAGTTTATTACTTTGGTCACATATCATGATTAGTGTTACAGTCTTTAGTCATAGTCAATCTAGAGCAATAGGTCACTCGAGTAAAGGGCAACATGACAAGGGATGTACAAAGGGGTTCGTAGCAGTGGTGGTAATGTCATTATGGACACATGTTAGCAATGAGAGATATTGATAACACTCCTATAATAATGTTCATGGCTTCATCGCTAATCCATTGCATACTATTACAACTTCAATGCATGCTACATGAACATGATAAGTTTAAATCATACAATGAGGAATTTTTAAAAATATCTCAGAAATATGAATCCAATGAATAGAATTTCACTCCATTTTTTGCATAAAAATGTATTTTTTTCTAAAAATGCCTCAATGCCCTAGCTCTTTAAAACTGAAATCTCTCTAAAATATGTTAATTAAATTTTTTTTTTGAGTGAAATAGATGTCCCCCATGGGGTTTTGATTATTTCATATGCAATGAAAACACCATATTTTCTCCAATATGCCATGAAGATGCAAAAAATGGAAGATTTACCCTTGAAATTAAAGTACTTTCCAAATGATCTCACAATGTCTGATTTAGGTGAACTACTTTATTAGGGACTCTGAATGCAATGGGAATGTTTGATTCACACAAAAAACCTTAAATAAAAATGGCATAAATATATTCAATGGAACACTTCTAAATATAGTTGAAATAGGTACATAAATGTAATTGATAGAGAACAATAAGATATGGAACATGCAAATAACTTCTCATAGAATTTAACTTACTCCATGCAAATTAACTTGAAATTACAAAATTGTCATGAAAAAAAAAAAATACCCAATGTAATTTTTAAGAATCTTATAATGGTTGGATTAAAGATCTAGAACAAAAAAATGTAATTTTTAAACCCCAAAAGGGTTGGCATAAAAAAATGTTATGGCATGAAAAAAGTACATACCCAATATTTTTTTTAAAAAATCCCAAAAGGGTTAGTACAAAAAAATTACTCAAGGGTTGGATAATTTATGTGGGAATGTCAAGTTTATAATTATTGGTGGACTTAAAGGTGGAAAATTCCATAAGTTACACCTGACCCTTTGTACACATGTGAGAATAACTACAACATTAAATTTTTAACTATCTATGCACATAATACATCTCGCCTTGGTCACAACACTAACTAAGGTGGAATTCATATCAAGTGTGAATATGACACACACTAAAAAATAAGGTTTGGACGAATGTTTATATAGTTGCATTACACATATAGTGAAGAGAAGTTTGAATCCCTTAATCAAAATTCTATTTTCATGACACTAGAACTATATAAGTTCTGATTTTGATCATGCAATATATGTAGATACAACTCCTTATGGTTTACCAACCCATAATAAATATATTATTTAATTCATTATGAACTTGTGGTAAATTAGGTTTAGATAAGAAGAAGACATCATTATGAAATTATGCCCATAAATTTAATAAATCAAAGGCACATAACTATATGGCATCTGATAGTGCACTTATACAAAAAAAAATAGAAAATAATATAGATTTGGCACAACATAAAATATTTTTTAGTTACATTACAGGGCCCTATTTAGTGGCAAAATATTCCCAAGGCATATCTAGCACTAGTTTAGTAGGCAATGAATCTATTCTTACATAGATAACACTTCAAATTTCACATAGAGCTAAGATATGACTTCTATCCAAATAATGCATTCCAAGAATAACAAGATTATGCCAATATGTGATCGCTTCATCATTTTTTATACTTTTTTTAGTCATCACTAATTTAGTTATTCAAATCATGTTTTTTAAAAATTTTCAACCACTATAGCATATCTGATTTACTATTTTGGATTGTCATATGTTAGATTTCCCTTCTAAAAATGTGTTACCCATTTTATTAGTGTCTATATACCCTATTGTCACTATTTGGTAAAACATTACCATATATATTTAGGACATACCATTAATAGATGTGTGAAATTGAGGCATAAGATACATATCTCATTGATATTAGTGTTATTTAAGTGTAAAGACATAATACAACATTGAATGACTATGTTGCTATACCAAATCAACATTAAAAAATCTCCAACAATCCAATTTTGAGTCATGATACTAAAATCAAGGCAATGTTCACATGGCAATACCTACACATAAACTAAAGAATTTTATTGAACATTTATTAGATGGTATTATAGGTATGGTTATTGGTTAATGAAATCAAGCTACATATATAACATTATATGAACATGAGACTCTAAATGAAGATGTTAATAATGGTCCACTATTTATACATATTTTTTTGATTCAAAAACTATGATTACACATGGTATTAAGATAAACAATGGTTCAAATCTAAGCTTAATTATAATGTCATTTCTTACTAGTAGAGGGTATACTCAACAAGAGTTACTTATCAAAACCATAGTTATTAAGGGTTATTATGGTCTCACATGGACACCCATCGGTGGTATCATATTACCAATCATTATAGGTCTTAAGATAAGCATTTAATATGTTTCTATGTATTCTTAGATAATGGGACATACAATATATGATTTGGACACCCATGGCTAAATTAAATGAAAGAAATCGCATCCAAATTACACCAATGTCTTAATTTTGTGCATGATAACAAATTATATACTATTTTTAATGTACCTTATGAGTTACCCATAAAACATCATAAAAAATGTGAAATATTACTTAAAGTGTTTCCTAAAAATAAAATAGTTCAACCTTGTATTGTATCTACTACAAATTCATCATTTGTAGTTATTTTTCTTACATATATTACTTCTATATTTCTAATTTATAGAGGTAGGGCTCATAGAGATAAAAATATTATAGTTTTAGAGTTACATTACATGTTCATCCATGATGCAAAATTCCCATATCACATTTTGAGCATATTCATGATAAAACATACAAAATTTTAACTATACAACAAAACATTTGAACTAATATGTGTGATTATTTTCTAAAGGCTAAGGTGGCTCATATATCCCATTCTCATAATGTCTATATTAGTGATAATGATTCAAATTTCCATACAACTCATGATTACTTGATAAATCATACATCTTATGACACCTTTTCTAATAATTCTAGTGATGCACTTGAATCCCCACATTCAATGCTCATAACACCCTTTGAGATAAGATTTCTAATTTTTTTCATAGTCTGTAAGATTGAAAATATGATTTATAGAAATAAACCATGTAAAATTATTCAGATCTTAAGTTATTATTGAAAAATATGCATTTTTAATCACCACTCATGATTCATTGTCAGTATAAAATATGCTAATAACTATAGACTAGATTCCTTATATAGAAAAAAAATTATATTGTGAGGTATTGTAAATGGTAAGAAAGTTTAATGTAAAATACCTTTAGATTTAAGTTATTAATGAAAAATATGCATTTCAAATAACCACCCATGATTCATCATCAAGATAAAACATGTTGATAACTACAAACTAGATTCCTTATATAGAAGAAACATTTACTACGAGGTGTTTCAAACGGTAAGAAAGTCTAATGTAATAGACTGGAAGTTTAACAGTAAGAAATTTTAGTTATTTGGATCACCCCACATTATAATATGAGGTGATATAAATAATTCTACATAGATTATTCCTAGAAATCACATTTTCAATCACCCTTTGAGATGTGTTTGGTAGACTATGATGCATTTTGGGGACATGTAAATAATATTATCAATCAACTTTGCTAACCCATCTCTTATGCGTTGTTGATATAATTTACATAGGTTATTTTAACTTCTTTCTTCTATATGTAATTAATTTCATGTGCCTTCCTCCCTTGAGATTGTGCCTTGCATCATTCTTCTTATAAATTTTAACTTTATGTTATTTCCTTATTTTGTATTGGCATTCTTCTAATCCCTTCATTTTATGTTGCTTGTTATATTAATGTGGCCCTTTCCCCTTGATTAATGATACTATTCCTAACACTTGTGTATATTTTATTATCATGAAAACATATATATAGAGACCTTCCATCCTAACATATAATAAATATCTTAGGGAAGTTTTAGGTCATTTGGAATCCTCTTCCACTTCCTTATTCTAGATTTTCACCCCTTTACTTGCTTGATTGCCTTCATGGTTTCATTATAATTTTAACCTTTGGATTATTTCTTGATTGATTGAGCTCACCTTTATTCTTATTACTTGAACCCCTTGGATTCCTCATTGTTTTATCTTCTTCTATTATATCATAAAAATCATACACAACTTATATAAGTTATATAAATTGCACCTTACATTTATCTTTGTTGATAGATACATATTATATTTATCTACCTATGCTAGAGATGTAATTAAATATAAATGTTACATGTGATTCTCATGGTATACTTTGAGTGGGTGAGATGCATGATATATAAGTTACATGTGATCATTGACTTACAAATGATATGCAACTACATTTAAACCCACACATAGAGGAATTCTCATATTGGTGGCATGATTTATACTTGGGGGACATTTATTTTGGGTGGGTCTAATGTGATATCCTTACTACTTATCATTTATATTATAGAGATAATTATATTGATTACACATATCTTGTTAAAGCCTACATATTGTGTGTTACATGGATTCATCATTTATTCTCTTGTGTGCCCTGTGATTTCTCAAATATTTGAATGTGTGTGTTTGTACCTTTGTGCATTTCCTATTGATGTCTTATCTATTTTTGTATATAAGGGATCCACTAGTCATCATGTCATGTTATTGATTAATTGTTGGTAGTATTTAATTCTTGATGGTTCTCATTATATGTGTCATTACATGACTATGACTAATTGCATTTCCTAAAATATATGAAATCATATTCTCAGTGCCACTATCCATACCATGCACTCTACTAATTTTGGTACACTATGATTATTTATTATGTTTCCATGCTATATACCATGCATCTGTTGGGGCATACAGTCTATTGTGTGTGCTTTGTTGCCATAGCTATCCCACCTAGGGTCACACTACTACACTAGGACATATTATATGTCCCTACCTTATCATTCTATTGGGTGAATTACACCTATAAATATCTCATGAGATTCACTGATATTATCTATACCTTTCCATTTGGGTAATTGTACCCACACATTCCTAGATATTTTCATCCATATTTTACACATATGAAGATTACTATATCCATGTGCATATTGATCTTACAATGCCTATATCAGCACACTACATATCCCTCTTTACAACTAGTTATATGGGGGTACTACATTGATATATATTTTACTTAAATATCCTACCTCATTTAGCCCATATCCTTTTCCCCCTTCTTTAGTTTAAATCAATACATATTACTTGCCCCTCATTACCTCATCTTCACATGAGGTTGCATCTTTATATCAAGATTTACATGATCATAATTTTTTATAGTGACATATAAGTGTTTTAAAATATACTTTAAAATATTTTAACAACTTTGAGTATATGTTTTGTATGATAACACACGATGCACATGAATTTTTATTTTGATATGAGTGATTTTTAGATTAACATACTAAGTGGAGGCATATATGTTGATATTTATACCATCAGATATTCATGATGATAGTTGAACTATCAATACTAAGAATTACCAAAAGAGACCAAAACTTTCAAAATGTCTAATTCCATGATCAAGAATTGGATTTTCTCCCCAATCCTTGCCCTAAAGCCATTGAGTTTAATTTTTCAATTTCAATACCAAGAGTTTCCCAGAAGTCATAACATGGTTCACATACCATCAAGTGTATTTGTTCTTATGCTCATTTTTAGTTTCAAATTCATTTTTTTATAATTACACCATTTTATCAATACATTGATCACTTGTATGCATTCATGAATGTTTATAGGTACATTAAATTCAACAACACTAGGATGTGAGTGATATTATCCCAAGACTACCAAGTCTTCATCTTTCCATACCTTAGGTAATTTTTAAGTATGTCCTTAAAAAAAATTTGACTTTGAAAAATGTATGCATTCATGCACATAAAAATCAAATTAGGGCATTATGTATACATCTAGTTTTGGTATTAGACCCTCTTCCATAGTGTCTTTGTCATAATTTACCATACTTGGTTCATTTGTTTCTATTCAACTATTTTTGGACACCTTCAACCCACATTAGACTCTTATTGGCCTTGAGTGATATTTATTTCCCCATAAAAACCCAAAATATAGTAGTTTTAGACACAAAGATCTTGATTAGTCATCCTTTATTTAGCTTGATCTATGTTTTGATCATTTTTTCCCTTTGGTGTAGAATCAACAACTTTCCAATTCTAAGCCTTATCCTTTTGTATGTCAATCGTCCTTTGGCCTAATTCCCCCCCTCCCTTGGCTTTATTACCACTTGTCACTATATTATTTGTTTAACTTATGTGTGATGTGTCATAGAGAGGAATATAATCCATATATAATCAAATGTGACTATATGTTTTTATATGACCTTATCTTGGTAAAAGGGTATATATATATATATATATATATATTCAATGCAAATGAGAGAAATGACTTCTCCTATCCATATATAATCAAATGTGACTATATGTTTTTTTATGACCTTATCTTGGTAAAAGGGTGTGTGTATATATCCTTGAATATGATGTAGAGGTCAGACCCACCAAGCTGGTTAGAGGCAGGGGCTATGCCAATATATAACCCAAGAGCTTGAAAAGATGTTACCTGAGGAAACAGATTCAGAAGGAGAGATGGAGATGGTGCTAAAATTACAAGAGGTTGATTAGGAATCCTGGGTCACAAGTAAGATTCAATTTATGAAAAATGGGGTTTATCTGAGAGAACTCCCTTGAAACAAGAGGAGATATTATAGGATACAGGGAGTTCATTTTGTTTTAATTGAATAAGTCCTTTTCAGAAGAAATTCTGATGGAAAATTGTTAAGATGTGTAGAACAGGCTGAAGCTAAGAGGATACTACACGAAATGCATCATGGAACATCAAGGGGGCATTTTTCTGCAAAGACCACAGCCATAAAGATAAGTGAGGTAGGATATTTCTGGCCTACTTTATTTGCAGATTGTTATCAGCTAGTTAGAAAATGTCAATCTTGCCAGTATTATATGGGGATGAGGAGGAATGCAGCCATGCCCCTCAGTCCTATAATTGTGGATGAACTATTTTCTCAATGGCGTCTTGACTTCATTAGAATGATAAGTCCAGTATCTAGTATGGGTCACAAATGGATATTAACTGCCACAGACTATTTCACCAGATGGACCGAGGCAGTCCCACTTAAGGAAGCAACAGAGAATGTGATCTTAGATTTTCTAGGAGGTATCGCTACTTGCTTTGGGGCTCCCTACACCATCATTTCGGATAATGCTAAAGAATTCTTGGGGTCTAAAGTATCTGACTTTGCCTTGAGACATGGAATATATCTGAAAACTTCATCTAACTATTACCCTTAAGGTAATGGTCTAGCAGAATCAACCAACAAGAACTTGATAAGACTCATCAAAAGAGTAGGGGCTGATCATCACAAAGAGTGGCATAAAGTGCTTAATCTAGCACTATGGGCTGATAGAATCATGCCCAAGCAGGTGATCAAATGTCTCCATATGAATTGGTATATGGAAAGTCTGCCATGATTCCCCTAAGCTTGGAAATCCCTGCTCTTCAGCTGATCAAACAAATTGAGATTGAAGAAAATGGCCCCATGTAGGTCAGACTTGCAGAACTTTTGGAAGTTCAAGAAAAAAGGGATATAGCCCATGATTCATTGATCAAGCATCAAGGAATGGTTAAGGACTATTTTGATAAAAGGACTTCAAATCCTAATTTTGAGGTGGGCTTGATTGTTTTGAAATGGGATGCATGGGCCACCAAGCCAGGTCAGCATACCAAATTCAAAGCGCTATGGACTGGCCCATATAGAATTCACACGTGCAAACAGAAGAATTCTTTTGAGCTAGAGTCGATGGAAGGGGAACCTGAAGATATTCCTGTAAATAGAATCTATTTGAAACATTTCAATTGACTTGAATCTCTAATGTATTATAGTTAAATAATTTCCCTTCTCGCATTGTTTTTCCATTATTTTCCTAATTTTGTTTTAAATAAGTGTTTTAAACATATGTCAATGGCTCTTTTGAGGCTGTAATTTTCACAATTTTGATCTAGTGGGAGGTGGAGTTTTCTTTTTGAGTAGGCTCAAAAGTCTTGAGGGTCGCCAATAATTGTAGAGTAAATTTCTACTCTACTTTGCATTCAAATTTTTAGTCGAGCACTACAGTTTTGGTTCCCGTATACCTTGGTCATAGCGGTAAAGTTGGGGCAGAGCGCGGGTTCATTTTCCATCTAAATGACGAAGTGCAGCAGGGGCCGCCAAATGTCACTATCCGAGCGCGGGTCCCCTTTCTTCCTTTTTGTTTCTTTCATTTCATTTTGCCTAAATGTTTGAATTTGAGTGGAAGCTGCTAAGTGTCACTTTTCAAAACATGGGGCCAGCCAACTAGCATCATTCGAGACTCTTTTTATAACTTTCCAGAGAACTGTGGATTGTGCCACGTACCTAATAGCAACTCAATGGAAGTCACCACGTTTCGGCATCTGCATCTCGTATCAGCACTCATGTTCATTCTATTTCTCAGCAAAGGTTTTCAAAAGGCTAAGTAGCAGGATGTAGCAGAAGGCGCCAAGTGGTAGTTAAGGAAGGCACTAGACTACTCTCAGAAGAAAGCAAAAGCCTCCACTTGTCAACAATTGGGAGATCATCTTTGGGTTTCATTACTAAATAAAGATTGTGGTGGGCCTCAGGTGTTACTTCAAAATTATGCAAAAGCTACCAATTTTCACCATCCATAAGAGTCTAATATGTGTCCCGAATGATACTATAGCATAGCCAAAGAGAAGCAGGAGAGCCGCGTGTCTTCGATGAATCAGGTGGAGAGTGCCAAGTGTTGTTCTTCGATGCCTTCTAGACAATAAAGATAATTTCCATGAATTGACTAAGTGTCCTCTTCTGAATCACCAGCATAGAGTGTCTGTCTATCTATTATATCAAAAATGGAGGGAAACTCAGCTAGAGTTAATTTGAGTAGATGGAACAATGCACCGGGTAGATTTTTGAGGCTTACAAGCATTAAAAGGGCCATCTATTTGTCCCCTATAAGTGAAGGCAGAATAGATAGTTGAGCACCTAAGTAGGTGATGGAATGAGGAAATTCAAGCATGAAAGGAGGTACTAGTCATAAATCGCCATGTCGTAGTCATGACCCTTCTTGATAAGATCAAGATACATCTAAAGCATTGAAGGCACTATCTGTTTGTCCCCTGAGAGTAAAGGATGAAGTAGAATTACACAGGAAAAGGAGCGATGTAAGGAGACATCTGAGGCTATAAAAGGGGAAGAATTGTAAGAGAAAAGGGGGGGAATTGTCCATAGTTTAAGACTTTCTAGAGTTTTGACCAATAATATCATTTTCTCTTGTCTTAATTTTCTTGAGTTGTAAAGTTGATATAATTGTGCCTTTTATGTGGCTGAATGAATTAAGAAGATTGAGCTCCATGCCTTGGTTGGTATTATCTGTGTCATTTGCAAAGAAGTTTATATTGTAGATTCTTTGGAGTTGTGATTCGGAATGTCATTTGCTTTTGTCTCATTTTCTTGAATCGGAAGTTCTACATAATTGTACGTGATTTTTGTGCCTCTTATGTGATTGAATGATTCTATTAAGAAGATTGAACACTATGCCTTTGTTGATATTCTCTATATCACAGCAAAATAATTCCCTATTGTGAGCCTCTGTTTCTGTTATTCCAATCTTTTACATTGATCATGCACTTGTCTGCTCTTAAATGTAATTGAATCCTATAATAGTCTCACTGTGCTCAGGTTAGGATTAGGATTACACTCAGGTGCATCACCATAGTTAGGTTTCATTTCCTGCACTTGCGTTTCTATTTAATTTCCTATCCCTTTTCCCCCAACATTTGATACAAAAGAAGAGACCAGCTTCTCTAAAATCTGGAGGTTGTTTCAAGCTGCATTGTCCCATAGCTTGAAACTTCCCATTGTTGATTGATTAAGATCAAGCGCAATTTTAAACATCAAAATATACATGTGGCATGATCTCATTTTTTCGATTGCTTGATCATTAAAAATACATAGCCACTCTATATGATAGCTTTTAGTTTCAAAAGAGACGTCTAGACAAAGGTGTTGTGAATGTGTAAAATCAATGTGACTTATAAAAGGACAAAAGATTTGAACAAATTATATTTATCTTTTTTAGTCTATAAAATCAAAACCTAAATTTGTTAAATGTATTGAATTTCAAAGCCCCAATAGATGCACAAAAATAATTTTAATGCTAACATTTATTTAGGATTTTAAATAAAATGTCATAAGATAATGATCTAATTTATAGAGCAAACTATATATTTGAATATTAAGGTTTTGTATATTAAATTAGACATGAACATGAAATTTTTAGCTCAAAGTGGGACTTCATTCAAAAAAATTAAAATGGGGGTGTTTTAGGTACAGTAAATGGTGACTCAATGGGGAAAAACTCTAGAGTATTTGAAAATCCAGAATCTTGGTTTCACACATATAACCAAAATTAATAAGTAAATCATAAAGATGAAAGGGACTTCAACATATCCATTAAACATGTTAACCCTTTTTATTTATTGGATTGTGTGTGATTTTGTGAAAATTCTTTCCCATTGTTCTGAGAGTTTTAACAAAGATCAGACAAATGTTAAGATCTCTTTATTCCCTTTTATTCTCTTTTTTTATTTTATATTTAGGCATAAGGTTTTGGGAATTCAAACACTGCTCTGCTTCCAACTGTGCATCCATAACATTGATGGAGATACATTTGATTCCACTCTAAGCATTCCTCTACTACTTTCTAGGCATCTATAACCTGAATAGAGATTAATTTAATCATTTTTCGTCCATGAATTTTATTTATTTTGAACCTTTCTTAGAATAAGGGTTGGGTACCACCATTGGATGGTTGTATAGGACTAGAATTCATTATAGATTAAAGATTTAAATCATATTTTTTTTCTCAATGTTTATTATCTCTCAAAAAAAATAATCATGTAAATGTTTAATTGATCTTTAAAAATGAGAAGTCTTTATAAAATTTACATGAAAATATCAAAGCAACTTCTACATTCCTTTTGAAATTATTCCATTTAGATAAAACCTCAGTTTAACCATGACATATGTCCTAACTTAGAGACCTCACAATACACCTAAAGTAATCTCCACAAGGCACCATCTAAATATGGCTTGGCCACCCCTTTCAGGGGAATTTTTGTGAATTCTATGCAAGGAATGATTTCAATTGTTCTGGTTTTAAGAAAGCTAATCTCGAAAGTATGAAATCTCTTCTATGAAAATAATAAAACTATTATATGAAAGCAAGAAAATTATTCTATGAAATCAGGAAAAATATTCTATAAAAGCATAAAATCTAATCTAACCCTATTACTAAAGTATAACTCAAATTTATTCTAAGATATCTCTAGTTGAAGCAGCCATGAAATAATGTTTCAATAAATACCCATTAACTAGAAAAGTTAAATCACTACCTTAGAGGTATTTTAAGCAAAAAATCATTGTTACTCATCATTTCAGAGATATGATATGGTCCAATCTGTAAAGGATTAAACTTGTCATGTTGTCCCTTATTCTCATGTGATTCATCCATAGGAGTAGTATGTCTAAAATTTTGACAACTTTGATTTTTGATCTTTTATCAAACACCTTTTGACAATATCCTGATGTTTGATAAAACTGTGCAAAGATTCTATTCATGTATCCTCCATTTGAACAATGTATAGTAACCATGATTGTATTCTTTCATCTTATTCCATATATTCTTGCATGAATTGGTACATTGGAACCTTGAGAGTAATGGGTAACATGGGATAGTATCCATATACTAACAAGAAAAGTGAAGCCTTGAGGGATTGTTTGTGTCTTTTTATGTCTGCCCATAGTGCATACTTTAACAATATATGCCATCCTTTTGGTTTATCTTTTGTTGAATTATTTGTCATCCATAAATTTTTTATTTATGTATTATGATATTCCATTTCCTTTTGAATAATAGTTAGAAGAGAACTTGACAGTAATCTAGTTTTTATTAGCCAATTCTATGAACTCGATAGATTGGAAGGCTAGTCCATTGTCATATACTAGGGAGACTAGTGTCCCAAATATAGTTAAGAAATTCTCTTCAAGAAATTTAATTACATCTTGAGTTTTGTAATTATTTATTAATATTTCTTCATTCCATATAGTATAGTAGTCTATGGCTAGAAATATGAACTTATGTCTTACTGAAAAATCAAGATTGATTACTTCCATGAAATCCAATCCTGACTATGAAAAGGGGCACCTTTCAATTATATGTTGTAAAGGAATTACTTCATGTATTTATCTCTTACTAAATACCTAACATTTATGGTATTTTATAACATGGTTGTGGGCATGCTTAAAGATGGTAGGCTAATAATAACCCATCCTCAAAATTTTATGTTCAGTGGCATTCTATGAAGAGTGTCCACTTCTAATCTTCTGGTGAAAAGTGTGGAGGATATCCATAGATTATTATTTATATATAGTCCTTAAACAGACTCTTTAATAATATTTAGGTACATTATTCCCTTATTTATCATTTAGTGTGCTAAATTAAGCCTGAGGGATCATCAGTGTTCTCTATTAAATTTAGGATGGCATGTGTGTATGCAATCAGAAATGCATCATGTCTATAAATCAATCCTAGTTCAAAGAAGATAGAGCATACCTACACTTCTGATTGGGAACACAATTACTAAGTGGGGGCATGACCAATATGGGGATCTTCTAGACCCAATTAGGGGATCACTTGTCATAATACACCATGTTAGGAAGGGTTTCAAAGCCTACAGTCTAAGAGAATCACATAATAACCCTAAAAGATTCCTAGGTTTAATGTTCACTCTATTCTAATAAAAAAGAAAGTAAATCTTATCGAGTGCTCACCAAAGCTTGTATCATAAAGTGGGGGTTAGAAATAAAACAAACTAATTAAACATGCATAGAAGACATATACTCATGCTAATGTATACATAATCTTAATGCATGGGAGAGAAGCACAACTACATTATCTATCTACTCTTACAAAGGAGAAATAAAGTTAGGAATACTTACCTTTGAAGATAAACCTATCGATCCTCAATCTCTCCCTTGGCTAAGGTGCTTCACAAGAGATTGTTGTGGTATGTAAGGGTAATAAAGACAAGTCAGCTCTAGGCTACACAACCTATCTATGCATCCAAAAGACTTCTCCACAAGACAAGGTCCATATCTCCAAAGAAAGTATGAAACTTTAAGGTTCATTCCTTAAGAAGAATGGTCAATAAGTATATGTTCATTAAAACTTATTATTCTTAACTTATCTTCTTATAAATGGTTGGAAATTAACTTGTATATATAGGTGAATCTTGCCCTAAATCCTTCTAAATATGTAGATTGTATAGGGTTAACCAGTCAACCCTATATGTTTTCAAGAGATAATTCACTAGTTCTCAAACTAGGTCAGCCAAAGGGATAACAAATATCCTAATGAAAAATACCCCTAAATAGTATAGGGTCAACCCAATCAACCCTATATAGTAATCAGAGGATAAAAACTATACATGTTCAAGCCAGTCAATCTAGTACAGTCAATTGGTTAAAAAGGGGTCAAGGCAAGAGCAAGGAGGATAAATCATGACAAATGACTAGAATGGGTAAGGTTAATAATAATAATCTTAGGGTAAATGATTTTAGGATTTGAGTGTGTAAATGGCAAGTGGAAAAAGGGAAAATAATCTTACGAAGCACCAATGGTCTACCCACCCATTTCTTGATGCACCCCTTAAGGCATGCACCCAAAGAGATTAAGAATCAAAGGGTTATTGAAAGATACAACGTGTCAATAATCAATAAAAGTTTGAAAATATTATGTGTATACATATGCCCCACTCAAATCACATCACATGTCATAAATACAACACAAGATGGTGATTTAGGAAATAGAACATGATAACACACAACATTGATGCTAAGTGAAGTGGAGTGAGTAGAAAATAAAATAAAAGAAAGGATATAATTAAAAAACACATACCTTTACATACCTTAGTGATTTAGATAAATAAATAGATTGCAAGAGATGTGAAGGTGTCCAATGTGAAGAACACTAGCTGAACCTATAGAAGTTAGTGCAAAAAATAGCCAAAAATTAATTTTTTTGGAAAATAAGCATATAATAGTGGAAAATATTCTCTACGTCATCATGAATCCAATTCATTTTATGGTTTTGAAAATGGATGAGTAGAAACAAAGATATAATCAAAATAAGGAGTCTACAAAACAATAATTGAAGAATTTTGAATTTTGAAAAATGTTTTTTTTAAACAGGGGGAAAGAGAAGTCATTTTGTTATTTTGACTTGTGAAAGAAAGAAAAAAGTGCTTTAGAGACCAAATGAGCTAGGATGGTGAGGAGATGATAGGTTAGATGAGGAGGGGCTCTAAGAGCGGTAGTGGGTACATTACAAATATGCAACTATGAATCTTAAGCCAGTTTTTGAGTATTTTGTTGAATTTAGTGTATTTTTATAAAAATGTAATTTTTAGTATTTATAAATGTTAGAATGAATCAAAATTAGATTCTATAGGTAGGAACAACTAGTTAGGCAGATGGGTTTGAAGGAATTAGGAAGAAAAATGTAATAAGGCACTTTTTTAGGAAAATGCAAGGGGTCAATAGCTAAAAACAATTGGGTTAACCCAGTCAACCCAGTAGGCAAAATCCACATTACTGACCTAGTAGGTGTGTGTTGACCATGTACATTTTGCAGATTGTCAACCTAATATAGTTTGCCAACTGATCCAAAAAGTCTAAAATGAAAACATAGTACTAGGGAGGGGAAAATAAGAGGGTTGACTTAGATTTATAAGTCAACCAAGCTAAAAATAGGGAAATTTTGGTCAAATTAGGTTAACCAAAGAATCAGAATTATACAAAAATGCATGCAAAAGGCTAAAAAAGGATAGAATGGCCTGAAATGACCAAGTAAAGATAGAAAGGATTGAATAGGCTAAAAATAAGTAAAAATGAATGAATTAAAGCAATTTAGGCTTGTCTTTGATTAAAATTTTAAAAAGAATGTATTTTGACTATAAATGACATGGAGGATCTAATACATCTTTTGTTGTTTCTTGGTTGTAGGGATGACCCAAGTTTTGGAGATTGGTAGACGTGTCTTGGCTACCAAACTTACTAGAGCATCTGACCATAGGTTATAGATCTAGGCTAGTAGTTGTAGGCCTAGGAGGGATAGTTGACATGTGTAGGATTCCCTTGAGCATAGATCAATTAGTCATGTTCCTTGGATGTTGAGAATAATTGACTAATACCTTCAAATGGGAGGTAGATGGGGATGTGTTAGAGGTAGCTATCACTCTATAGGATGTACATGTCATCTTAGGGCTACTTATAGCAGGAGCATCGATGACTATAGGCATACCAAACAACTTAGAGGAGAAGAGATACTTAGCCATATGGGCTATATGTTTGAATACGATATTAGTATGTAGGTGAGTTAGTATGTTTGATGTATATACATCATAGATTTTAGATATTTGGAAGGCTGTGATAGGACTTTTGACACAAGTGTTATGTCATAAGTCGAATGATAGGTACCACTATTCATGTTAGCCTTGAGTAAGATGATCTTAAAGGAGGGCATAATATATAATCTCAACTCTATCATCTGGGTCTAGCTCATATATGATTTATATGAGGTGATTATCAAAGGGTAGAATTTTATAGGACTAATTATATTATTAATGGTTTGAATCTATGAGATGTTTCCCATGCATTAGTTAGTTGGGTTGCCCCATATGATCGATGATAGGATACTTTGAGTACAAAGATGGAGAGAGGACCAGGTAGTATGGGTTGTGCCCCACATGTTAGCACTATAGAGGTGAGACATGTAGACATAGTCTGGTAGCTATATGGGTATATAGTGACTACATGGTTGAGCTAGCACATAGTTTCACCAGCTATAGTGAGGAAAAAGGTGATTGAAAACTATACTTGGTGGAAAGATCCATATTCGGTGGCATGAGTGATAGGATAGATGGGCTTACCTCATCTAATAGCACCGATATTGATGCTCAAGTAGTGGGATCAGCATGTGAGAGAGTTATGAGGGAGGAGGAGACTAGGGCCATGAGAGATGAGGCTAATGCTCAAACCACGTCATGAGTAACCATGGACTATGCAAGAATGATAAAGAGAAAATTAGGAAGAGAGGGATGCAGAGGTATTGGCGCCAAAGATACCACCACTAGCTTTACAACAAGATGAGATGCGACCACTGAAGACATGATGTTGATGGAGGAAGGAAAAGTAGGAGAGAATGAAAACTATCACCATCCTTAATGACCCAGTAGGTGAGTTAAATAAGAGCTAAATGATAGAGAGGCCACTCAGGTGCAGACTGAGGTAGACATGAGCCATGGTAGCTAGATGTGAGTTGAGGAGGTGACCTATAGAGTAGGTGTTAGAAGGTTACATGGATGGAGATACTATGTTAGGTAGTCACATAGATGGTGAGACCATAGTGGCTGAGACACAAATAGGTAATAAAGATGATTAAATTATTCTTTAATTTTTTATTTTGAAATTGAGACTAGAGGTAGATAGATATAGAAATATATGATAGTGATCTAATATCTATCTAGGTATGATTTTATAGGTATATCTGAGAATGAGGAGGAGAGATGGGGGTCCCTTATGAGGGGAACACTCTATGATGTCCTAGATGATACTCTACATTCGTATGACCCTACTACATTAGAGGACCCTAGTATACCACCTACCCCATCTTAGGCTATCTAATTTAGATTAGTTAGAGATACAACAAGGTAGATATGAACATAGAGGGAGAGGATGTAACCACTAGCATAGATGGGTGCAAGCGAGATATACTCATGGTAGGCCTTGGCAAAGGAGAGAGTTGTGCATTTGGCTACAGTGATTCAAATGACATAGGCATATATGATGATGTAGACCTAGTTGGTATAGGTATATGTAGTGACCCAGACCAAGTTGGTGTGGGCATAGGTATAGATAGTGCACCTACACGGATAGGTAGAGGGAATAATATCTCATATGGCCTCCTTACAAAATATTATTTAGAGGAGTTAGACTGAGGCCTTAGTAGGAAGCATGACTAGGCCACGAGATAGATAGGATAGAGCCTAGCCATAGATCTAGAGCATTGTATATATGGTTGTATTTGTTGTATCAAAATTCATGATATATATATATATATATATATGTATGTATGCATGCATGCATATATATATATGTGTATATATACATATATATACACATATATATATGTATGTATATATATACATATGTATATGTATATATATATGTATATATATATGTATATGTATGTATGTATGTATATATATATGTGTATATATATGTATATATACACATATATATATATGCATGCATACATATATATATATATATATATATATATATATATATATATATATATATGCATGATATATATATATATATATATACATATGCATACATACATCATGTGTGTGTGTGTGTGTGTGTGTGTGTGTGTGTGTGTGTGTGTGTGTGTGTGTGTGTGTGTGTGTGTGTGTGTGTGTGTGTGTGTGTATGTGTGGTATCATTTGGGCATATTGATGTCGATTGTGTATATAATCATCATTATGGTTGTGGTTGTAGATGCTTTGGATATATTTCTTTCTAACACATGTATTTAGATTTTGTTTTATATGCTATAGGAAATATATGAGATGTGATTTCTTTTTTAGCACTATGTAGAACACATGCATGGTTAAAAAGAAACAGGCAAAAAGGACTTGGTAAAATATAATCAATCAAAAAATGTACTACACACTATTTTAAGTTGGTAAATTTGTAATAACAAGAAAATGACTATATATACATATATATATATATATATATATATATATATATATATATATATATATATATATATATATATATATATATATATATATATATATATATATATATATATATAACCAAGGGATGGTAAAACAAGATGGTAAAAAGGAATTTGTTTTTAAACTAAAGTGAAAAATGTTTGCACCAAATTAAAATAAGTAAAATCATACTAAATCATGTTGGGAGGTATGAAAACAAAGTAATAAAATAGAAGGTATGTAAAATGGCATAGATGGCATAAAAACAAATTAATTAAGTCAATAAATTATAGTATATCACATTGGGAAGTATACAAGAAAAAGAAAATTGACAAAAGATGGGTCTTAAATTGATCACAATAATTCAAGCTGGGAAGTATGAAAATTTTCAAGAAATGGTTGTATTTTTACATACACTCAAAAAATAAGAAGATAAAATTGAAATATAAATGAATTAAGCATAAAACAAACTAAATCAAGTTGAGAAGCATGTCAATGATGTGTAACTTCATAATCAATCACATCTTATCACATATTTGAGACATGTAATTTTGTTTGTGACTTGAATTATTGGAAAATTTTGTGGGGAATGTCAAGCCCTATCTTTGGTCTTATATTGTAACTCAAAAAGATAACACCACTAGGATGGAAAAATTAGGTAATAAAGGATGTGGGTAATATGAAGGAAAAAGGTGGTAATTTATGAGGAATATCAGGTCCTATCTGTGGTCTTATAATGCAACTCACAAATGAAATCCCAATGGGAGTGATCAGTAGATAAAATAATATTTCTCAAGAGGAAATATGAGGGATATAGGGAATGAAAAAGGAGTGTAAAAATAAATAATTAGGTGTCTTATGATAAGACCTTATGAGGCAAGAGGCATACTAAGGACATGAGAAGACACTAAGTGACTAGTGAACATCAATATACAAAGGAAATCTATTCGCTATAGACACAAAGCTTTACAGGTAGATAAGTGTGATACTAAGATCAACTCATGAAGGTATATTGGTAAAATAAAAGGAAAATGGACCTACCTTCCCATGACATGTTCCCCATTCCTCAGGCCCCTTACAGAGTCATCAGTCTACTACAACGATTGGGTACTTGCATGAGAAAGTAGCTAGCACTATTTTTTTTAATTATCCCTTCTAATCTACTAGCCTATTGCACCCCAAAGGACCTCAGCTCTATCATGAGGCCAACTATGGAGTTTGAGATTCAACTAGAATAAGGAGATGTGATTTGAATCACATATTTTAATGTGATTTGACTTTTAAGAATATTTTTGCCTTTTATAACATTGCCTTTTGTAAAATGATTTAGCTTTTAAATTTTATGGATTTTGAAGATTCCTCCTCCATATGGATTTGGAATGACCAATCATGAGATATGTAGTGATACACATGAATGAGATTTAGGCTAAGACTAAAGGAAGATAAGTAACCAAAGACAAAGACTGACTAGGATACTTAGGCTTAACAATGAACTAACATGTGATCTCAAGTCTCAACTATGTATATGCCTAGTTTATGAAAGAGGAAGAAGGTAAAAAGGAGATCCAAATGTGGACTAGTGAAAGGAAAGTATAGTGAGATGCATTTTTTCCTAGTTAATAACATGGTAAAAGGAGATAATAACCATAGGGAATAGGGTTTGTATAACCAAGTCACAATGATAATTATCTGTGAAAAATAGAGATAAGAAAGCAAACAATCATGAAGACCCAAGAAGAGAGTTTTGAGAAAAAATAAAGAAAAAAGTGAAAGCAATGATAAAGAAAGACAAGTATATGTAAATATAAATGACAATATAAGCAAGATATAGTAAAAAAGTAAAGAATCACCATGTAATAAAAATAGGAATTTGACACAACATCAAATGATATAATAGATAAATAAAAATAAAATTGGAGCACACATCTAATCAAAGTGAAAATGTAAAGGTACCATGCATATGCTCATAAACACTAATAAATCTACCCACACACACTATTCAAGACATTAGATAAATCTCTGTGAAGTTAAATATGAACTGTTGCTAATGTCTCATCAATATTCAATGAAAATTAGGAAAATACTTATCTTCTAATATCCTCTACATAAAAATTAGGAATACTTGATGAATCTTATTGAAGAGGTAAATCAAAAAAGGGATACTCAAGAGAATTCATGGGAGTGGGCTCTATGGAAGATGCAATAATCATCGATGGAGAAGGATCCATAGGTGAAGGACTCATAGGTGGAGAGGGATCCATAGGTGAGGGAAGGTCCACAAGTGAAGGAATCATGGGTGGAGGCATAAAAGGTGATGAAGGGACCATAGGAGGGGATGAAACTACTATATGTGGAGCCATAAGAGAAGAAGGAGGAGCCTTCTTATGGGAATGACCTGTGAGAGGAACAAAACAAGGTCTAAAAATAGATATAAGGTGATCCTTAAGATGTTATTGAAGGATGCAACAATAATTAGTGTGATGGGTGCCACATTGGTGCCATAGACAATATACCTCACCATACTTAGGTATATATTCAGGTAGAACCTTCAAGGGAGGCATGGCTCTATTTAAGGAAAGAGAGGAAGGATGCAAAGTGTTAATATATTTTTGCAACTTACAATAATGGGTAGAAAAATGATTATCTATCCCATGGAAGCAATAGTTATGCTTGTGATTGGTTTTAAGTGAATCACTCACAGGAGGTAAAATAGGAGTGGAAGAAGCTAGAGAGGACTCATCAGTCCATTTGGTAGGCAACAGATCCATCTTAGGCAAGGGAAGCAAACCATCACCAAGAGAAATGGAGGAGGAATGGAATTAGGCTCAATAGAAAGAGAAATGGAATGAGAATTAGGGGTAGACTCAGTAATAGTAAGAGTGGGAATGGGATTTGATAAGGGATTTATTGAGGGAGGAGTGAGATATAAAAAAGGTCTAAGGAGGGTCTCACTAATCTTAGGACTAAACCAACTACGATGATCAGGAAATCTAGAAAAATGGTAAGGCCTGATCATAGTATGATTCATGAGCATACTCTTATGAGTCTCCTAAAAAATTGAAGGTGTTGGAACCATCTCTACCCTATGATAAAGAAGAAAAATACTGAAATTAAGAACTATATATGAAGGAATATGAGAAGATACACAAAAATATACAAGTAAAGAAAAATGATAACAGACAATCTCAAGATCATGGGCTTGTACAAGACTACCTAAGAATGGATCATCTAAGGAATAACCATCATCATAATCTGGGGTATGAAGATCAATGACACAAGTAGGGATGACCTTGTCATATGAGGAAGTGTGGTGAATAGAATGTCGAGTCTTGGTTAAGACTATGGAAATATCATCATAAGGAAGCTTAAAAGAATAAGGTTGTAAGGAATTAAGAATCTACGAGATGAGATGAGGTGAGAGATCATAAGTTTTAATCTTTAGGTTAATCCCATCGAGCTCATCATCATTATAATCTAAGAGGTTAGGAGGAATGTTACTAATGATTTTGGGATGACCATTATAACCTCAATTTGAATTAATAGGAAAATTAAGATGTTGAGACTCACAAAATGGAATGTTGTGAAAAGGTTCAAGAGTAGGAATCTTGAAGACACAATGGTCTTAGAATTGTTCGAAATTCTAAGGGTTAGTGTCACCCTATATGTTGTAGATGACTTCATTATGAGGGAATTTAACACATTGGCAAGCAAAAGAAGCAATGATTCTCATACGGTGAGTCATGGCCTACCAAGAAATATGTTATAAGAAAGGGGAAAGTTAAATATCATCACCTTCACATGAATGGTGAAAGGTGGGATAGTAATGGGAAGCCACATAAAACCTAGAAGAGGCATTTTCCTTCTGTCATATCCTTGGTAAGTGATATGAGTAGACTTGAGATTGCATTCTGAATATCCAAGGGTAGTAATGAAGTTGAGAGAAGAAATGTAGCTACTAGAACCCTTGTCAATCAATGCATGCTTAACTTGAATATCACCTATTTAAACACTAATGAATAAGGGAGGATCATCTGCATAAAGCAAAATCTCATCAAGAATCATAAAAGCTAAAGGAAATTTTAAGGAAAGATAAGTTTCCATAGTTTCATCAATATTGATAGACATCTCTTCACATTATTGTAATATACTATCCTCAGATCTAGACAAGGATTCCTCCCATCCTGCTAGGGAAGGACGAGGGACATTCATATCGAATAATAATTATATAAGATGGTTTATATGATGTGGATAAGTCCTCATAAGATCAATGAACATAATTTGGGATGGGAGATTAATGAGTTCTGCAATGGGATCCCACTCATCATAACCTATAAGAAGAGTGTTAGGTATAGGTGCATTTTGATTAAGGAGGTCCTCAAAAGGAGGATCCAAAGTGCATTGAATTTTATGTTGGTAAGAAGAAGAAGGTTTAGCACAAAGTTATAAACTATGTTGTAACTATTAGGTGAATATTTTGTCAATCACCTAATTGATGAGCAAAATAGGTCTCTTCAACCACAACATAGGGAGATAGGTCAGCCAGATGTGCAGGTTTACCACATCAAAAGGGGATGAATCTCTCCTCTCATCAAGGAGAGGTTCCCTATAAATAGGAGGGGGATATATACTATATATATAAGTAGAAAATAACACTCAGGGGTAGGATAAAACCATCCATCTCTATTTTTTAGAGATGATGTTCACAAACAAAGGAGAAGATCCTGGTGAAAACATAAAAGACACTTCTCTTCTTTCAGAAGTGATCTTACAGGAGACAGCAGGAGTTCTTTCAGGTAGTAACAAGTAACTGGTAACCAAAGGTGTAGTAACTAACAGACTGAGATGTAGTGCAAAGTCTCCACCTCGAC
This sequence comes from Torreya grandis, assembly GCA_037957365.1. Classification (NCBI taxonomy): domain Eukaryota; kingdom Viridiplantae; phylum Streptophyta; class Pinopsida; order Cupressales; family Taxaceae; genus Torreya; species Torreya grandis. The sequence goes on from JARHVA010001955.1 coordinate 2,408,174, forward strand.
TACCCAAGAGTGAAATATGAAGGACAATGAGGGCATAAAGTCATCCCAAGGCCCTTTACATAGAAATAGAAAATAGACAAACACACTAAAGACAATTATGGAGGCACAAAGTCTCTCCACAGTTGGCTTCAGGACACCTTCTTAATTACTTCCACTAGTTTTGCTTGTTAAATTGAATAAACAAGAATACATTCAGGAAATAGACATAAGAACGATCTCCTAGAATGGTACAAGCTATAACAGCACAAAGTCTGAAAGTAACTTGCTTTCTGATTCAAACAAATAAATATGATGAACAATCTAAGCTCAAAGTCTCAGTAATGACTTTCAATTTGGGCAGAGTTTTGCTTCTGATAACAGGAAGATCTCCCTTAAAATGACATAAGAGAATACAATATATAGTATCCAAGAAAGGCTTGGCACTTTATTCCATGGAATGGCCCATGCTGCACTCAATGCATTGAATGCATTTTCAATTTTGTCAAAGAGGGCCATGATGGAACAGGGCGGCCACCTTAATTATGGTGTGTTGATTCATCTTGAATGTCTTTTCCTGGGCCTAAGTCATCTGGTCTATCACCTGATGTCTGCACATTTGTCCACCTCGACTTTACCCCAATGGAGACAAACAGGCTACACCTTCAATGTTTGCAAGCTCAAATATCTACTTGGTGGACTATTCCACCTACTGGAATAACTACTGTGTAGATATTTTTAGTCTTCCCTCTTTCCTACTACAATTTGAGCCCTTAAGCTATCTTTTCCCATTTTTGGTTCTTTTGGTTCTTCTTCTTAGTGGTTCTTCCTTTCACCCTGAAGGTCTTTGAATGCCTTTAAAAGCATTTGGGTCCATTCTTAAGCCTGCAAAGATCAACAGCTATTTCATTGCCATGAATTTGATGTCTTCGGGTCTGTCACTGTTTGAAATCCAACGGCTAGTTTGTTGCCCTAAATTTGATGGTTGCAGGCCCATCATCTTCTTCGGTAATTCCTTTGTGTCTTTCTCACTTGATTTGGCTACTTTCCACTGATCTTAACAAGTGACACGTGGCATTTCCTACTATGAAATAGGAGAGGACACTTGGCAGCATCCACTTAACTTATAGAAGCTTTAAATTCCTTTTGAGAGTCCCATGGAAGATGACACATGGCAGCTTTTTTTAAGCTTTAGAAACAATATAAAAACATTTGGGACTCATTTATATTCACATAGATGATGACACTTGGCACGCTTCACTTACTTCAGTAACTCACCTGGGACCCACCGTAGTACTCAATAATGAAACAAAAGGAAGAAACTGTGGATGTTGACACTTGGTAGCTTCCACTGAGCTTTACAAGGGACATGTGGCACATTCTGATGCATTTAGAAAAACATATTAAAACCTTCAATAGTTTCCACTTGGCACCCTTCGTGTAACTCTAAGAGAAGCTTATTGAAAGAAGCTTTAAAACTCAGATGCAGACACTTGTCACACTCTACTGAGTTATGACGGGACACAAGGAAGAAACTATAGATGTTGACACTTATCAGCTTCCACTAAGCTTTACAAAGGACACATGGCACATTTTGTTACTTTTAGAAACAAATTATAATGTGTCCCGGTAGATGACACTTGGCAACTTCTACCCTCGGGCTTTTTTCCTTTCGGGCACTCCTTTGAACCATTTGATTGAACTGACCGATTGAACCAAATTTGGTTCAACGATTCAATGGTTCATTCCTTTGTTCCACTCATTCAATTGATCACTTAAACCAAACACATTAAACCAACCACTCGTTGAACCTTTGAACTATTGAACCTTGAAGCAGTTGAACTTGTTAAACCTTGACAAAGCGCTTGACTCTTTGAAGCTTGCCGATGACATTGAACCTTGAACCTGTTGAACCCTTGAACCTTTTTGGTTCAAGGTTCAATGGTTCAATCCTTGCTTAGAAGCTTGTTGATGAACCCTTTTGATTGAACCAAGGCTTTGAAACAATCCTAAAAATGCCTAATTTCTAAAAACTTGCTCCTTTGAGAGAATTTACCTGTTAAAGACATTGAACCTATTGAACCTACTAATTTCAAGCATGTTGAGTCCGTAGAAACATATCTGTAGAGTTCATAGATTCAAGCCTACGGAGTCCATAAATATCTAAAAAAACTTGAAAAATGAAGATCTTGAATGCTTAGAACAATTTTTTGAAAAGGGGAAGAGATGATTTTGGTCTATTGAACCAAAATAGTTCATAGGTTGTCCCAAAAAATGAGTGACATTCTTTGGGGACAATAGCTGGCTCCAGTTGGGGAACTTCCTTCAGTTGAAAACTTTAAACAGCTGAGGGGAGTAGAAACCAGAATCTCTAGTGCCTTTGAAGCATGCCATTGGGCTATGGAGTCATGCTACCAAAAAAAAAGGCTCCAAAAAAAATGAAAATGAATGACACAAAGCATAAACAAAGACTATACAAATATACATATGTATAGGTGAACTTATCTGATACTTCAAGAGTTGAAGTGCTTCAGATGCTGCCCATTATGAGGCAGAGAAAAGAGTGTGTTGTCTTGATACTTCAACAAGAATCTATTCTCACCATTGAGCTGATGGATAATAAATGGGCCTCTCCAAAGGGAATCAAACTTCCCATGCATCCCCTTTGGTTCTCTCCTTTTGTCCCATAGCAGGATTTGATTTCCAATCTAGAAATCATGGTTTTTTACCTTCTGGTCGAAGAGATTCTTCACCAAATTTTGATGGGCAGAAATTTTGTCCACCACCATGATTCTTTGCTCATCTAGCTCAGTCAGGCACATGATACTCTTATCAATAGAGCTTTCATATGTTTGATCTTCAATTGCCTTAGCCAATTTTAATGCTGGCAATTCTAGGGTGATTGGTATCTCAGCATTGAGTTCATAAAGAATTTGGAAAGGAGACATACCAATTGCCCTTTTTGGTGTAATTTTATCTACCCATAAAGCATCAACCAATGCTTTATGCCATGTCCTTTGGTTGTCATCTACCAGCTTCTTGATGATAGTCACCAAGTTCTTATTGCTTGATTCAACTTGTCCATCCCCTTATGGAAAGTAATCAGAAGAGTGAGAAAGGGTAATCTCATAGAAAAACAAATAATGTTCTCTTTGAGGAAATTGCACACTACTTCTGAAGTAGCATGTTTGGTTGGAATTACTTCCACCCACTTGGTGAAGTAGTCTGTGGTTGTAAGGACATAATCATGTCTAGCAATAGAAGATGGGTTTACAACACCAATGAAATCAATTCCCCATTTCTATAATGGCTCCTCTATGACTACTAGCTTGAGAGGCAGGGCAACTAACTTGGGTCTCCCAACAAACTGCTAGTATAGTTCACATTTCCTTATCCACTTGTATGCATCTTGAAAGAGAGTTGGCCAGTAATACCTGGCTTGCAAAATCTTTTGGGTAGTCACAGGACTAGAGAAATTTTCTCCACAGGCCAAATCATGGAAGGACTTTAGAAGTTGGTTTTGCTACTCTTTATCCATGTAGCGAAGGAACACTCCATCAAGGCTCCTCTTGTGCAGGCTGTTGTCCTAGAGGACAAAATTGGTAGCTTTCAACTTAATAGTCCTCCTTTCTTTATAAGATAGGTGAGTAGGACACTCGCCATAAGTAAGGAAATGAGTAATACCTGAATACCACTCATTCTTAGTGGAGACAAAGAGGACTGTTAGCGTGTCTTCTTTTTCTGATTCTTCATTTTCTGTTCCTTCTGGTTTTTTATCGGTAATTAATTGGCATAGGCCTTTTCCCCGCACCAGCTTCATTGGTTTGATGACTAGATCAAACTCTTGGATTTTTGCAATCCAATTGCCTCTTTTCATCCTAAACTCTTGTTGAGTTAATATGGATTTGACTGTGGTGTTAGGAACTAGGGCAGTAGTGTGGGAATTCAGAATGTAAAAGTGAAAATGCTTCACTACCTTGACCACCGCATAAGCATGCTTTTCCATGTTTAAATACTTTAGCTCATGAGATTTGAGAGGATGAATCATGAAAGAAATAGGAGATTCCATATCTTCTTTATTTTTTTGAACTAGAATTGTTGAAAGCGTGTGTTCAAAAGCATAAATGTATATGGTGAATTCTTTGTTGTAGTTTGGAAAAACCAGAATCGAGGCGTGTGCAATAGCTACCTTAATATCTTGGAATACCAATTTTCCTTCTTTAGTCTAGCTAAACGTGGCCTTTACCTTCATCATGTTTACAATATGGTGAGTCTTCTCAGCAAACTTAGGGATGAACCTTCTTAAGAAATTCACCTTTCCAAAGAAAGAGTGAATTATAGTGTTACTTGTGGGCAAATTGAGCTCTTGGATGGACTTGACTCTGTTTGAGTCAATATTTATGCCTCCTTTGGACACAATGTGTTTGAGAAGTTTCCCTTCTATTACCCTAAAAATAGACTTCTTAGGGTTTAAGGAAATGCCATTCTGGTAGTAGTTTTCCAGCACTTGTTGCAAGTGGCGCACATGATTCAGGCGATGCTTAGAAAAGATAGTCAAGTCATCAAGATAAAATACAATTAACTTACCCATTTCATCCTTGAAATTAAGGTCCATTTCTCTTTGAAAGGTGGCACCAACATTAATCAGACCAAAAAGCATCCTTCTATATGCAAACATGCCCCAAGGTGTGGTGAAACCAGTCTTGTGCTGGTCTGCTTCACCAACTTCAACTTGATTGTATCTTGAGAAGTCATCTAGCATTGATAACATTTCCAAACCAGTCACTGTCTAAATCACCTGGTCCATGATAGGCAAAGGGTATTTATCCTTCAAGGATGATTGATTCAAGTTCCTAAAATCCACACAAAGGTAAATTTTGCCATTCTTGTTCCTTACAGGCACTATATTTGCAATCCATGTGGAATGATGGATTGGGAATATTATCCTAGCATTTGGCATTTTTTGTATCTCAGATAGAATGGTACCTGATATCTTTAGATTATACTGCTTGGATTTTTGCTTATAAGGCACCGAGTCAGCCTTGAGAGGAATGTCATGGTGAATTTCATCAGGCCTGAGTGACTTTAGGTCATCATAGGAGCATGCTAAGATTTCCATGTATTGGATGAGAAAAGTAGTGAACTTGAATCTCTCTTCAGGAATGCAGCATTTCCCAATGTTCACCATCTTAGGATCTTCCTTGGTACCTATATTTACCTGATCAAACTCCTGGGAGGAGCTTGAATCAGTTTGTTGTTGTTTGATGAATCTTTCATGTTTGTCAAACAACTTTTCAAGAGAAACTAGGCCTTTGGGAATTTTATTCCCTTTTAGCAGTAGGAATTCTTCATCTGGGCTTGAACTTGATTTAGGAGCAGGTTCAAGCTTTTGAGGCTTACTACCTTCAAAATGCAGCTGTTTAAAGCTATCCTTCTACTCCAGGAAGGCAATGATTTGGTTGTCATTGTTAAACACTTGCCAATGACTGGCATTATCAGGTATACTTGGTCAAAGGACCAACTTAATAGTGTACTTGTCTCCTTTGAATTCTGGGTGAGGAACCAATAGAGTTGCTAAAATGGCCAGTGTATTAGCTTGGTCATTGAATTCTCTAGGAATAACATAGATGTTGAAGGCATCAAAGCTTTCAATCTGATCTCAGACTAGATTACGATAGTGGCGCAATCTCTCATTCTTGGTTTGATACAAGTTTTTCACCTAACAAACCACTAATTCAGCATCTCTTTTGGCATGGAGTTTGTTGCCTTTGTCTTGAGCAGCCCTCAATCCAAGCAATAGAGATTCATACTCAGCTGTATTATTGGTATTGCTGAATTGTAATTTGTATGATGAAAGAAAAATATCTCCTTAAGGAGATATCAGCACAACCTTAGCTCCTAAATTGGTAGAGGAGCAACTGCCATCAAATTCAAGAATCCATATCTCATTAGACACTACCTTTTCTTTGGATTCTTCTTCATTTGGAGGTGGAGATTCTCCTGTACTTACATTAACTCCATTAATTCTTTTGTTATTCCAGTAGAATGTATTTCTAGGTTAACACCTTCAAGAGTTTCACCAGCCACTTCAAGGACTTCCTCTGTGGATAGAAAGTAGTTACCCATGCTTGAAGACTCAAACCAAATTTGAGCTTTAGGTGCTGATGTCTGAGTAACCATGTATTTCACTTCCTTCTCAGGAAGAAGCCTCTTCGTGATGCTTTTGACAAGAATTCTCACCTCAAATAACTCCATTATTAGTTCACCACTAATGTCCTTGCAGAAATTCCACCCAAGAAGGATGCCATATGAGGCTAGGACGTCAGCCACCAAAATACTCATCTTGATTCTTTTGTCTAGGAATGCTGTAAATGCAAATTGGGTGTCCTTAATTTGTCCTAGTAGTAGCACTTGCTTGTTCTCCATGGAGAAACATATCCCAAATGTTTTGGTCAATGTGAGACCAAGGTATTCTGCCACTTTGGCAAGCATGACATTGTCTAAAGCTCCAGAATCAATGATGCAATTGTTCAACTGATGCCCATTTATCAACAGGGAGACATAAAATGGTTTAGTCCTCCCAGGAGCAACAAGAGGAGTAATGACAAGGTTATTTGGGATGGACATGTTCCTTGGGGGATCATGAGTCACCTTATTAACACCTTGTCTTGTAGGGATGGTTTGGTTCTTTACACATTGGACCAACTTGTCCAATTGCTCAGGATTGGACTGTAAAAATTTAAATTTAGACATTTGAATTTTGGTTTTCTTTATATGGTTAATGATATCAAATGTTGGAAATGAACTAGGAATAGAAGATGGGAGTTCATCCTTTCAAGTTTTGGGAGGGGGAATATTGGACTATGAATTTGAAGTAAAAGGCATAGGGATATTTGAGGCACTTACCTTTCTTGCAATCACTGGGTCCTTTGACTGGAAAGGAAGAGTAGTTCCCCACTTAGTAATTGAAATTACTAGTTGAAGTCATTCCTCTACTTTATCCTTATCATCTGGTTGATCTGATTGATTCTTGGACCAGGTGAATACATCATATGATCTCTCAGTTGCATTACCTTCACTTATGAGTTCATCTTGATAATTTAGGAAACCAATGTTAGAGTCACTAGCTAATTCTTTTTCTTCCTTAGTGAAGAGACTAGCATCATCTTTAGGATTCAACTCAGGTTGGAATGAGAAATCCGATTCAACTTCAAGATATCCAACTTTTGAGTTGGTTGGAGGTGCTTCAATGGCAAGGTTATTCCTCTGAGGGGGAGGGAGATGATTTGCTTGCCCTTGATTCCTGGTAGCATTACCTTGATATGACTGATTTGGGAATGTTCTCCTTGGTACATCTTTATATGAAGGAGTAGAGGACATCCCTTGTGCCATTTGCTTTCTAAGAGCAAGTAACTCATTAGCCAGCTTCTGCACCATTGGATTAGTGGTGGTTGTAGGTAAGTGTTTAGAGGAAGAAGAGGATTTACCTCTATTAGGATCTCTCCTTATCTTTCTTGCCAAGATAAGGTCATCCTCTACCTCAGTAGCCAAGTCTTGAAAATCCTCAGGGTCTATGTGGCCAGCACGTCTCAGCAAAAAACTCACTTCAGGTAGCTATGAGTTGATGAAGAAGCACTTGAGGTTTTCAGGTGTTGGCTAAGCAATAGTAGGAATTCAGTTCCTCAGCTTGTCAAACTTTTCTATGAAATCCATCATAGGTTCATGAGGTTCCTTCTTCATCTGTGTGAGCTAGGCTAGTAGAGCATGTGCATATTTTATAGACTTAAACTTGGCTTCAAATTTAGCTTTGAGTGTGTCCCAATCAGTTACTGGCCTAACCTGCAGATGGTAGAACTAGTCTATAGTAGCACTTTGTAGTGTTTCTATGAAAAGCTTGACTACCACATCCTCAAATTCCACCCCTATCACACCACAGGCTATGTTAAAAGCTAAAATGTATTCATCAGGGTGAACTCTCCCATCACCAAAGAATTTATGGAAATTCTTTCTTAAACTATGTGGTAGCTCATGTAGAGGTGGAGTGAGATTGAGTGGGCCAAATGAGTTACCCCAGGGGCCTTGAACTGCCATGATGGGATTATGGAAAAGGGGGATAATAAATTTGGGTGGAGTATGTATGGGAAACGCTATGCTAACAGCAGAAAAAGAAGCTCTACTTTGTGTTGGTGACCTGGTATAGGTAGGAGGAACACTCCTGGATCATTGAACTTGAAGTTGGGGAGGGAATAGGTCAAAATTTCCTTGCTACACCAAATCAAAGACAGGGTAAACAACACCTTGAACTCTCTGGCTTTTAGTATAGTGTGGAGTTTCTAGATTATGAAACAAAAATGGAAAAGGACTGGTCTTGCTTCAACTAGAAGCTTGAGGCTTCAAACTGCTTGTCCTTCCCTAACGGAGTCACCAAAAATTGTTGGGTGAATATTTTGTCAATTAGCTAACTGACGAGCAAAATAAGTCTCTTTAACCATAGCATAGGGAGATAGGTCAGCTAGATGTGTAGGTTTACCACATCAAAAGGGGACAAATCTTTCCTCTCATCAAGGGGAGGTTCCCTGTAAATAGGAGGGGGATATATACTATATATATAAGCAGAAAATAACACTCAGGGGTAGGACAACACCATCCATCTTTGTTTTTTTAGAGATGATGTTCACAAACAAAGGAGAAGATCCTGGTGAAAAAATTGAAGGCACTTTTCTTCTTTCATAAGTGATCTTGTAGGAGTTCTTTCAGGTAGTAACAATTAACTGGTAACCAAAGGCATAGTAACTAGTAGACTGAGATGTAGCACAAAGTCTCCACCTCGACTGCCCAAGAGTGAAATAAAAAGGAAAATGAGGGCACAAAGTCATCCCAAGGTCCTTTACATAGAAACAAAAAATAGATAAACACACTAAAGACAATTGTGGGTGCACAAAGTCTCTCCAAAGTTGGCTTCAGGACACCTTCTTGATTACTTCCACTAGTTCTGCTTGTTAAATTGAATAAACAAGAATACATTCAAGAAATAGACATAAGAACAATCTCCTAGAATGATACAAGCTATAACAACACAAATTCTGAAAGTAGCTTGCTTTCTTATTCAAAAAAAGAAATATGATGAACAATCTGAGCTCAAAGTCTCAGTAATGCCTTTCAATTTGGGCAGAGTTTTGCTTCTAATAACAGGAAGATCTCCCTTAAAATGACACAAGAGAATACAATATATAGTAGCCAAGAAAGGCTTGGCACTTTTTTCCATGGAATGGCCCATGTTGTACTCAATGCATTGAATGCATTTTCAGTTTTGTCAAAGAGGGCCATGCTAGAATAGGGTGGTCGCCTTAACTATGGTGTTTTGATTCATCTCGAATGTCTTCTCCTGGGCCTAAGTCATTTGGTCTGTCACCTAATGTCTACGTATCTGTCCACCTCAACTTTACCCCAAAGGAGACAAACAGGCCACACCTTTAATGTTTGCAGGCTCAAATATCTACTTGGTGGACTCTTCCACCTACTGAAATAACTACTGCGTAGATATTTCTAGTCTTCCCTCTTTCCTGCTACAATTTGATCCCTTGAGCTATCTTTTCCCATTTCTGGTTCTTTTGGTTCTTCCTCTTTGTAGTTCTTCCTTTTGCCTTGAAGGTATTTGAATTCCTTTGAAAGCATTCGAGTCTGCGCTTAAGCCTGCAAAGATCAAGAACTATTTCATTGCCACAAATTTGACATCTTTGGGTCTATCACCATTTGAAAGCCAACATCTAGTTGGTTGCCCTAAATTTAATGGCTTCAGGCCCATCATCTTCTTCAGCAATTCCTTCATGTATTTTCCACTTGCTTTGGCCACTTTACACTGATCTTAACAAGTGACATGTGGCATTTCATACTGTGAAATAGGAGAGGACACTTGGCAGCATTCGCTTAATTTATATAAGCTTTATATGCCTTTTGAGAGTCCCATGGAAGATGACATGTGGTAGCTTCTACTAAGCTTTAGAAACAATATAGAAACATTTGGGACTCATTTGGATTCACATGGATGATGACACTTGGCGCGCTCCACTTACTTCAGCAACTCACCCGAGACCCACCATAGTCCTTACTCAATAATGAAACAAAAGGAAGAAACTGTGGATGTTGACACTTGGCAGCTTCTACTGAGCTTTACAAGGGACACATGGCACATTCCACTGCATTTACAAAAACATATTAAAACCTTCTGCAGTTGCCATGTGGTGCCCTCCACAGGACTTTGAGAGAAGCTTATTGAAAGAAGCTTTGAAACTCGGATGCAGACACTTGTCATGCTCTGCTAAGTTATAACGAGACACAAGGAAGAAACTGTGGATGTTGACACTTGTTGACTTCCACTAAGCTTTACAAGGGACACTTGGCACGTTCTGATGCTTTTAGAAACAAATTATAATGTGTCCTAACAGATGACACTTGGCAGCTTTTGCTCTCAAGATTTTTTCCTTTTGAGCGCTCCTTTAAACCATTTGATTAAACTGACTGATTGAACCAACTTTGGTTCAACAGTTCAATGGTTCATTCCTTTATTCTGCTCATTCAATTGACTGCTTGAACCAAATGCGTTGAACTAACTGCTCGTTGAACCTTTGAACCATTGAACCTTGAAGCTGTTGAACTTGTTGAACCTTGACAAAGCACTTGACTCTTTGAAGCTTGATGACGATGTTGAACCTTGAACCCGTTGAACCCTTAAACATTTTTGGTTCAAGGTTGAATTGTTTAATGGTTCAATCCTTACTTAAAAGCTTACTGATGAACCCTTTTGATTGAACCAAGGTTTTGAAATAATTTTGAAAATGCCTATGTGCTAGAAACTTACTCCTTTGAGAGAATTTACCTGCTAAAGCCATTGAACCTGTTGAACCTACTAATTTCAAGCATGTTGAGTCTGTAGAAACATATCTAGAGATATCATAGATTCAAGCCTGCGGAGTCCGTAGATATCTAAAAAAGCTTGAAAAATGAAGATCTTGAATGCTCAGAACAATTTTTTGAAAAGGGGAAGAGAGGATTTTGGTCTATTGAACCAAATTAGTTCATAGGTTATCCCAAAAAATGAGTGACATTCTTTGGGGACAATAGTAATGATGAAGTATTTGATTCAAGTTAATTTGGAGAATTGGTAGACGAAGTGTTAGTAGAATTTTGAGTGTCTTTATTGTTAGAAGATGATAGAAGAGTGGTAGAAATAGAAAAGTAAGTGTTATCCAAAGGAGAATAAAAAATTAGAACATTAAAATTAATAAGGTCATCTTGCCCCAAATCATTTAAATGAGCTGGAGAATAATCTTGGCTAGCATGATATGTTCTAGATGAAGGAAGAGTGTAGATAGATTGAGAGTCAATAAAAGCAACCACCCTTCACATATTAGTCATGTTAACCACATTCTCTTTAAAAGTGAGTTCAACAAGACTTTTTACATTATTGGTGGAAGGGGTGGATTTGTCTTGATTGTATTGTATTGGTTGATGATTAGGAAAAGGATATTTGTAGATATCCAAATGAGCATTGGCTTGGTTCAAGGCTTGAGTTTTATCATGTGATTTATAATCTTTAAAATCAATTTCATAAACTTATTGATGCTTTCAAATGATATAATCATGATCAAATTAGGACCAAGAAGAAAATCCATAGCTAAATTATGAAGTTGTTTATAGGTCTCATGATAATGACCCCAACTAGCATGAAACCAAAAAAACTTGTTAGGATCATACCAAGATTTCATAGGATGGGTAGGGTCAAGATCTCATGGAAGAGGCCTAGGTAGGCACTTAATAAATTTAGTTGAGGATAAATTTTTATGAACATTAATTTTGTTTGGTGAAGATAAGTGAGGATTGGTATATTTTTGAGAGGGGGGGAGCTGGTTACGATGAAGGGGTAAGAATGACAACTTGAACATTGTGAATGGTATCAAAAGAATCTATAACACCATCATTGGTAACATTATGATTTTAATTCTTAATTAAGAGACAAGAACCCACAAAAGGTTGGGGTGGCTTGAATTGATGCATAAGGAAATCTTATCATTTATCTTGGTCAATAACATCCTCTAATGTACGTGGAGAGAGAGTGAGGACCCGATATTAAAGTTTAGGAAAAAGGGCATTGGTAAAGAGATGTAAAATATTTTCATCAACCATGTTATGTTCACATTTGTTTGAAAAAGTTTTCCACCTTTTAAAAAAGGCTTGAAAAGTTTCATTTTCAAGTTGTTTTCAATTTATGAAGTGGCCCAAAGTGTTTTCAAGAAGATCACTAGTTTGGAATTATTGAACTAAAGCATTCACTAAATCTTCCAAACTAGTAATGGAATGAGTTCTATGTTGGTTTTACTAATCCAAAACATCACCTGTGAGAGTTTTGGCTAAGAATTTGGTAAAGCAAAGGTGTTCAGTTTTACCCAATCCTTATAAATATTTCCAAATTTTTTAAGATGAAGTGTAGGATCGGTTGATCCATTATAAGAAATTATAGGTGTGATACCTCCAATATCAATGTTAGAAATTTGAGTAGTGAGAGGTTCATTTTGGAGATCCTTAATGGATTTTTTGATCAAAGGAGGTTGAGGAATGAGATTGCCTCTAGAATATCAAAGAGGATGAGGGGAAACATTATGGTTATGTATGCCCCAAGTTATTGGTTGAAGATGAGATTGAATATGAAGAAGGTGGTTTTGCATTCTCATCATTTAATTTGTGTTATGAGCTTGAAAGGTATTCATTTGATTGAGTGTTTATAACAATATTTGATGTGTTTGATTATCATTATTAGAAGCATTAGAGTTGGTATTCGTGGCTTGGGTACCAATATTGGTGTTCATAAAAGCTTGAGAGGAATTATGAAAATGTGAGGCACTAGTGGAAAAATTTGCTTGTGTTGCAAAAGATGGACTAGTGAATGGTTCAGAAAAAGAAGCACTAGAAGCATGATTACCTTGGGTAGAAAATGATGCACTAGTGGAAGGATTAAGGATAGTGGATCTTATGAGAGGCCCACTAGATGTAGAACCTATCATGTTAGTGGATATACTAAGCATGGAGGTGGAAGAAGTAAGAGAAAAAGAGGTCATGGTATGAGAAGGGGTCATAATTGAAGGAAAAGGCTGAGAATCAAATAAAGTGGTATCCCTAAATCTAGTTGAGAATGTAGGAGTAGGTGAATGAGGATCTTGAACTTGATCACTAATCATAAGATTATAAATGGTAGAAGGATCTTTTCCTAGATGTTGAGGAAATCTAGAGATAAAGAAGATAATTTTGGGGGTATACTCTAATTCGGTTTGGTCTTCTAATGAGAAAAGAGGATTATGCTATGAAAAAGTATTATAAGGGGTCCCATAGTTCATTGTGCAAGTGGAAATATGAACATTACTAGCATCTAAGAGAGGATTCATACTCTTTCTTTGGGAGACCCTATGAGGGTTGGTAAAATTCATCATGTCTACTAACTATAATTTATAATTGTCATCAAGCAGAAAGTCCATGATGAAGGGCAAAAAAGAGAGATGAGAAAGCAAGGAAACAAGAAATGATAGAAATAGTACAGGGTTGGATGGGTTGACTTAGCATAAAAATAAGGTCTACAAATAGTATAGGGTCAAGTGAGTTGATCTATAATAGTAAACAGAGATTAGAAAAAGAGAAAATAGGGTCTACAAATTGTATAGGGTTGACTAGGTTGATCCAATATAGTAAAAAGGGCTAGAAAAAGGTACAAGGTCGACCTAGTATAATAAATAATAAAAATTAAGAAACCTATACCATATTGTGAACTAAAACAAGATGAATTTTTCAAGAAATTTGAAAATAAATACTTGAAAGGAAACAAATAGTCAATTGGATTAACACTAGCTAATATAATTAAAGCACACAGACAAAACATTATACCAATGCTGGCTAATAAAAGTTTTTACAATACAAAATATAATTGAGAAAAGAGGAAACAATCAACTTGGAAAGTAAAGAGCTAACTAATTGGTCAACCTGAATGATTATTACATTATTAAGATATGATTTTAAATGTGATATGAAGTTGGCTATAACAAAGGAACTAGAATGGTAATCTAAGGATGCTTTCAGGTAGTTTGAGCTGAAAGGGACTATAGTGGCAATGATATAGGCTTGGTATTGGGGCCTATCCTATCACTTCACATATCGTAGTGATAAGGGTATCAGGTGATTAGCCAAAATATACCATTAACCATGCTTTATACTTGACCACAGTATCAAGTTGGCTTCCCTTGTAGTGGTGAAATCCAAGTAGGTTGGCCTTGGGTAGATAAATGTTAAAATGCTTGTTTAGATTTTGTGATTTGGCCATTTTTGCATAAAATAGAAAATAGTGAAACTAAATGATTTAATTTAAAACCACCTAATTAATCTATGTGATATATTATAAGCATGTAAGCAACAAGAAATGAAAGTGTGAACTAATTGCTAGCATATAAGGTTAATTCCAACTTTGAAACAAGGTACAGTGTTGATATGGTTAAAAACGTATGCAAAAAATATATAATAGGGTTGAAAAGGTTTAACTTGTACTATAGAAGCAAGGTTTGAAAATAAACAGGGTTAAAAGAGTTGACCCAATTATCCAGACAACATATAGAACATAGAACTAGGTTATTAGGGTTGATCCAATTAACTGTGCAAGGGCATTTTTGAAGACTAAAAACTATAAAAGGAAAGACTATAAATAAAGAGATAGAGATATATAAATGAACCTTAGTGTATCAAGGATGAAGATAATGAATATTTATGTTTAAGAACCTTGATATATGCTTGTAAATTTTGATAACTGGGTCGACTGGGTCAATCAAGCTTTAAAGAAACTTATTGTTGAGTGCTTGAAATGTATAAGGTCGACTGGGTCGACCTAGTATGTTGAACCTAATGTCTAAAAAATTATAGGGTCAAATAGGTCAACCTAATAGTCTATATTGGATGTATGGAAAGTTGAAAAACTATATTGGGTCAATTGGGTCAATCTAGTAGCCTATACCTAAAAATCTGCACATAGAAGTTAGATACTAGGTTGACAGAGTCGATCTAGTATAGAAAACATATGATAAAAATAATGATGAAAGAATGAAAGAAATGAAATAAGATGAATGAATCCTACAAGGGTTAGTTCACGTTAGGTTCACTAGAATGTATGTAATTATAAATACATCTTGTCTATAAATCAATCCTGGCTCGAAGAAGATAGAGCATACCTACACTTTTAATTGGGAATACATTTGTTAAGTGGGGCCATGACCAATACGAGGATCCACTAGACCCGATTAGGGGTTCAATTGTCATAATACACCATGATAAGAAGGGTTCCAAATCCTATAGTCTAACATAATCATGTAACAACCCTAAAAAAGTCATTGGTTTAATGTTCACTCTGTTCTAATAAGCAAGAAAGTAAATATAATATAGTGCTCACCAAATATTGTGGAAAAAAGTGGGGGTTAGAAAAAAAACTAAACTAAACATGCATAGAATACATATACTCATGTCAATGTATATGGAAACCTAATACATGGGAGAGAAGCACAAATGCATTATCTACTCTTATAAAGGAGAAATAAAGTTAGGAATACTTACCTTTGAATATGAACCCACCAAGACTCAATATCTCCCTTGGCCAAGGTGCTTCACAAGAGATTGTTGTGATATGTAAGGATAAAAATACAAATTAGCTTTAGGCTATACAACCTATCTATGCATCCAAAATACTTCTCCATAAGATAAGGTCTGTATATCCAAAGAAATTATGAAACCTTAAGTTTTATTCCTTAAGTAGAATGGTTAATAATTAGATGTTTGTTCACACTTATTCTTCTTTATTTCTCTTCATACAAATGGTTGGAAATTAACTTGTGTGTGTGTGTGTGTGTGTGTGTGTGTGTGTGTGTGTGTGCGTGTGTGTGCGTGTGTGTGTGTGTGTATGTGTGTGTGGATCTCACCCTAAATCCTTTAGAATATGTTGATTGTATAGGGTCGACCTAGTCAACCCTGTATGTTTTCAGGAGATAATTCACTAGGTCCCAAGCTAGGTTAGCCAAAGGGATAACAAAGATCCTAATGAAAAATACACTCAAATAGTATAGGTTCAACCCAATCAACCCTATATAGTAATCAAAGGCTTAAAACTATACAAGGTCAACCTAGTAGACCTAGTATAGTCAACTGGTTGAAAGGGGGTCAAGGCAAGAATAAGGAGGATAAAACATGACAAATGATTAGAATGGGTAAGGCTAAGAATAATAATCTTAGGGTAAATTATTTTAGGATATGAGTGTGTATATGGCAAGTGGAAAAAGGGAAAATAATCTTATGAATCACTAATGGTCTACCCACCCCTTTCCTGGTACACCCCTTAAGGTGTTCACTCAGAGAGATTGAGACTTAATGGGTTCTTGCAAGATACAAAGTGTCAGTAATTGATAAAAGTTTGAAAATATTATGTGTATAAAATGTGTATGTGAGTAAATAATAAACAATATGTATGTAAAAATCACCTCTAACTACTTGATATTGATTGATTTATTTAATAGATATGTATGGATCAGTCTTAGTATGTAAATGATAACTTTTCCTCTTACCATCGTAGTAGGTCTAATCTCAATATCAAATTCTTGAAAATTGGCCATCTACTTTCTCCTCTCTCCTAACTCATTTTATCCAAGTGTAAGCTTGACTGCTAGGTGTAGGTCAATGGTGTATGTCTTGTTTTGCAAAATGTAATGTCTGGATTTATTTATAACCTTAACCATATCATAGATATGCTTGTTTATCATGGAATATTTGAGCTCTGCATCTTTTAGATTGATACTCAAAAAGGTAATAGGGTATTTATTATCATCTACCTTTTTTTTAAGTATTAATGTTATAGTGTGTTCATATTCAAACAAATATAATAAAAATATTTATTGAAATCTGGGTTGATTAGAATTGCGGCGTGGGAAATAGTAGCCTTGACATCTTGGAATGATTTATTTGCCTCTATTTTCCATTCTATTTTTGCATCTTGATTCAACATAGAATTCAATGGCTTGATAATCTCTATAAATTTTGAAATAAACTTGCAAACAAAATTGATTTTTCCAAAGAAGGACTTAAGCTCTTTATTGATATTCACATGGAATTTTAAAAATGGCATGTACTCTCTCTCTAGATTAATATAAATTAGTTTCTTTGTGATGACATGGCCTAATTATTTACCTTATATGACCCCAAAAATAATTTTCTTTGGGTTTAGGGAGATCCCATATATTCAACATCTGTCAATTACTTTCTACAAGTGATCTACATGATGAGTTTTGTCTTTAGAAAAGATAGTTAAGTCATTCATATAAATTATGATTCATTTTCCAATAAGTCCCTAAAAATAAAAACAAATGGCCCATTGGAAAGTATCACATACATTTATTAGTACAAATGGAATTATTTTATATGCAAAATTCCTCCACCTGGTGGTAAAAATAGTTTTCATTCGGTCATCATTTTCAACTAATACATGATTATAACTTGAGAATCCATCTTGAAAGGACATCATCTTTGACCCACTAACTATATAAATTACTTCATCTAGGGAAGGCAAGGGATCATTTTCCTCATTTTAATCTCAATTGAGGTTCCTAAAATCCACACATAGTCTAATTTATCCATTTTTATTTTATATAGGGACTAGGTTGGTGACCCAAGTAGAATGCATGATGGGAAATATAATTTTAGCCTCTAGTAATTTTTGGACTTATTTATGAATAAGAGGATATATAATAAGATTGAATAGTATTTTTATCTACCTAAAAGGTTTGTGTTCCTATTTTAGTGGTATGGTGTTTGTGATGACTCTACAATCAAAAAAATTTAAATATTCATAGGTTCAGGTGATCACTTCATATTTTGTTAATAACCCTCTCAACCTTAGAATTTATTGTTATGTATATTTGAGTCAAATTTTGAGTATCTGGGGGTGCTCATATATCTCTAAATTTACCTTAGTAAAATCAAACTCATTGATCTTGGACTATTTATATTTATCAACCCAAAAATCCATGTCAAAGACCCGGTCCAAAGATATCATTCCTCTAGGTATCTTATTTTCTTTCAACTTGAGGATACCATCATTTTATTTATCTTCTTGATTCATTGGATCAAAATCATTTTCATTAATAATATAAGATTCAAATGCTAATTTACCATGAAATGAATAATCTATTGGTCATCATCAAATACCTGAAAATAATCAAAAATCTCAAGAACTAAAGGATATGGCACTAGTTCCACAAATATTTTTTTTTCATTTTTTATTCTTGAAATGGGGATAGATTGGTTGTATAAGTAGCTATGGAATAATATATTTGATTATGATCCTTGGTGACTTTCATTATATTGAATGCCAAAAATGACTTAATAAGATCAAAGGCTCTATGTTTATACTTCTTGAGATATGACAAATTATATTGATATCAAATCCTAATCTAGTTAATAATCAAGTTTGAGTCTCTAAACATTAGTAGATGTTTGGCATGGTGTTTTAGTGAAAATTGGATCCCTAAGATTAAATCCTCCTATTCTAAATGGTTATCAGTGAATGAAAATTATAACTATAAAGAAACAATGTAATTCCTCCCATCATGATCAATTAATTTTATACCCACACCAGAGCCTTGCTTAGACCATGCATCATAAAAATATAAGGTCCATAGCTATGAAGAACCTTCAAGTTATTGTTCATGTCTTTCAGGATTGGTTGTGAAGGTGTAAACCCCCATGCTAATGAATCAAAGTTTACTTTATCATTTTTGGCATTATACTTTGTGATCATATATTTCATTTTTGGTTCTCTATCAACCCTAATTTGATTAGTTGCTCCTTTTTAGGGAAGATACATGTGTAATAAGTTAGTATCCATGTATTTATTCATTATTTTTTACTAGACACAGCTCAGGAGTAAACCATAATCCTTGAGAATGTCAACCACTAAGATGTCAATAAACTGTTGGACACATGGTTTAGAGTCAAGTTATATGTAAACATTTAATAATTCTCTAAAAACTAGGTTAGAATATTTATCTAGTGATATAACTACCATTTAATACTTATCTAGGGTCAACCTTAGTCTTGTACATATCCCCATGGGCATGACATTAGCTGAGGCACCTGGGTCAACTAGAAATTGTACACATTTTTCCCAAATATTATGGTAGTTAACAAAAAGGGTGGGACCTCAAGTTTATCTTTATATATGACCATGTTTTCATGTGTATCTTTTGATTTATCATTGGATGGTTTACTGCTCAACGATATGAGTAGAATCTCCCTCTATTCTATGATCTAAGCCAAATCATAAAGAGTAATATTAGCCTTGATTCTCTTCATATCCTCAACTATATTTTAGCTACTCTTGGTATGTAGATCAAATTGATTTTATTAATCATTCCCTCTAGTAGGAGATGGATTATTATTGGCATTTGGAAATGGGGGAGTAGTTGTGTTTTTTTTTAGAGGTGTGGAAGTTGTGTATTCCTATTTCATAGATTATAATTTTTCTTTTTAAATTTTAAAAGGCACGAATTTCATATGTGATCTTTTGGGTCATTTTCATCCTCAACATGGAATGGAAAATCATAGATCTCAAATACCATGATTGTACTAGATGTATTAAAGGGACCCATTATGGATGGATCTAGTTTATTTAGGAATACCTCATTTATTTTCATCTCTTTTTAAAATATTTAAAAATTAGTCTAAAACTCTATACAGTCCAATTCAACATGTTAGGCATTGCTATGGAATTTACACCAGTTAGGTAAGGTTGCCTCATATATATTCATCTTAGGCAATATGTTAGATTGAGGGTCTAAATTATTACTTGATATATTTAATGGCATGTTGTATATTTGGAATGAAAAGTTCCTATTGGTTACTTATACTATAGTGATCCCTAGAAATTTATGCATACTCATAAACTCATTGTTAAGTTTATACACCATGCATTAGATGGCATCCAACTCATTTTTGGTGGAATCAAAGGTTATCCCTTATGTGGTAGACATGTTGATTGGGACTAAAGCCTAATTTTGTTTATGTTGATTAGACATGTGTAGGATGGTTCAAAAAACTTAGGTTCTAATTTGTTACAACATGAGTCAAAGGCAACTAATTGAAATCTTGATTTTGATTATTTGATATGACATTATGATTGGTGTTTGGAATAGGATTCAGATCTAGGAAATTTTTATCAATATTAGGTATAGCCTAAAATTGAGGATTCAACTTCTTATCAATGTTAATAGCTTCAACATAAGCACTTGCTAAGCTATTAATGTTCAAATTTCTACATAGGAATACTATAGCCATATGACCTAGAGCATTTTTATACATCTTGAGTGTCATACTAGCAATGTGTCTATATGCATCAGTGACATGACTTTATATCTTTTGAAATTTTGTGTTAACAGCTCTAATTGGCTCATTAGGTTCCCTTTTCATGTTATCAAAATATTGGTATATCATGTTGGGACTAGTAATTTATCCATATTATGTCTTGAATGTGTCACAAGGTTGATCCCATGTCATAATTAAACTTTTTGTAAAGTTGAAGAACCAATCATAGGAAACATCATATACTATGAATAGGAATAACTTGCATACAACATCTTTATGAAGTATGTTTAGTAACCTTAGATAAATATTTAAATCTTTCACATTCCTCTAAAGTTTTTCCCCCACAGGGAGAGAATGAAGGAAAATTTTTATCTATGTTCCTAGGTAGATCATGGATGGCACCAACTACAATAATGGCTAAATCAATTAGCTAGGCCATAGAAAAGTGTTGAGTTTAATTTCCTTACGTGTATGAATTTATCTTGGTAACATCTCTCCTAGGGACTCCTTTATTTGATATGGGTATTTGATGAACTTGCAAAGGTGTTAGTAATAATATGCCACAATCAGAATTGTCCCTTATTAACCATGATAGAGGATTCAATGTACACAACTCAAGTGAATATTTAACAATTAGAGATTGTGTGCCTTCCTAGCACCAAAAAATCCTATTGATGTGGGTTTGATCCAAACCAAGGGAATATTATGAGGAGAAACCTAAAATTTTAGGATCAGTGAATAGATTCACTCCAAGTCATGAGTTATGGGTACTAGTTTTTTAAATAACCACATGGTGGAATAGTAGTGAGTGGAATGGTTGTTTAGCTCAGATGGTTTGAATATGATGTGAGTCTAAAATATACTTGAGGTGTATGGGTATATCTAGCCTAAGGTGGAATTGGTCCAAAAAACTAATATGATGGAAATTTAGGGTAGAAAATAAAGGGACCTATGACTCAACTAAGTAATAAACCCTTCCAAGCCAACTCTCTCTATCCTAGGTTGATCAAAATTTCAAAAATTATTACCTGTCAAAAATTGTTTTTAACATAGTTTACATATAAACACAATTAATAATCAAAGGAAATAATTATAATACACTCAATATTCATTATCAAAGATAAGGCTAGAACTAGACTGTATAACACATTCCTACCTCTAACTAGTAATGAATATGATCAATAATCAATGAGCATTTAAATTAACAATTTGTTCAATCTGAATAATTGTAAATCAAATGGTCACATAGCCCATTCAAGATTATATCAACTTAATGGAAATTATTATCAAGAAAAAAATAATTTTGGAAGAGATAGGACTTCAATACAAACTTACAAAACAATCTAAATTTTTTATTCTTTGTATTAATTGTGAAATTCTCCTCCCTTTGGAATGAGGGAGAAACATATATTTATAGCTTGGGATGGGGATGCCTCATCCTCTAACCTCAGTCTAATATTACAATGTCTAAATTATGAGTGTATGTCAAAAGCATGCAATGTATGCATGTTTTACAATATGAATAAATATAATAACTAATTTAGACACATAAGTGATTTTATAAAATAAATCATAACTAAGAATAAAAACTAAATTGATACCAAGTATTCATTGGAACTATTAGTTGAACTTGACTCAAATAACTATAGGTCTGATGTGGTACCTACATGCATAATGACAATAAGTATAATTGGAACTAAAGTGGTAGTTGGAGTCATAGGAATAACTAGAGTACAAACTAAAGTTATAATAGTTGTCGAAGGTGAGAGTAGAGGCACTATGTCCATCAAGGTGACAAGCACTAGTGATATAGTGTTATACACCATAGTATGTATAGGGAGAATAGGTGGAGGTGTCGATGTTTGATATTGAGTTTTATATTCTTTTGCTAAAGTAGCCAACTCCCCTTGTGCCTATAGCCATTTATACTCAGCCATGCTTGCAACAAAGTCTAGCTCAATAGTTTCAAAATCAATAATAGATATTTTAAACAAAATTAGAACTTTGTCCATTAGTTTATTGTGCATGGCCATAAAATATTTGAGAACTAGATGGAGGGTCTCTATTTAGGCCACTTTGTCCCTAGAAAAAGTGATTATTTGTACTATTTGATCATTTATTCTAAAGGTGATGATTTCCATCTTGATTTTAAAACTATTAGGTGTAACTTGTGGTAAATTTTCAAGGAAAGGATTGATAATTATTCTTCCTTATGGTGTATTCACACTAGTGATATTTATTTCCCCAAGGACCTAATAGTCTTATAATCTTGGTTGGAAAATTATCGAATAAATCATTGCATATCCCAATGTCATTCTACCAAATATGCTCATTTAGTACTCACGTGATTCTATCCCAAAGTCACATCAAGGGATAACATCAAATTGAGATGTTGATGTGTGTTAAGTCTAGTTACTTTTCCTATGAAGGTTAGATTAACATCCCAATATTTCGTTGTTTCATGAAATTTAATAACATCTCCCCATGTTGGTTGAGATTTGGATCTTCCCATTCTGATTGTGCTCAAAATGTGGTACATATTTTTAGCAGAGTTTTACACATTGTAAATTATATCCTTTAGGAGTATCAATCATGCTCTACTCCTCTAGCCTCCTTTTAGATTACTATAGTTCATTAAAATTTTAATTTAAAACTCCTCTATTAGCATCAACCACAATAAGAGGGTTTTCTTCAAAATTATATAAATCTTTAGGCTTTATCTTCCTCCTTTTGGTTAATGAAAATAATTCTTCTTGTTTCTCAATATCAATAAGATTGTCATCCACCATCACTATCCTTTTCCTCACCCTTTTCAACGTGTTTTTGATTCTATCAAACTACATAATGATCTTAGGTTGCTTAGTGATGAACAGGTCTTGCCTCATATTTTTTATTCTTCTAATTTTTATATCCATTAGGGAGTACCATCACAAGTTGATCAATGTCTTGGGTTTGAGATGAGGAAGTAGAATATGAGGGATTGTTTGGGGGTCTCATCACTAAATATAGATGGGTAGCCATAGAAGATGAAATGGAATATGCACATGGTTTAGGAGAGCTAGGCAAATCCTTTCTTTAGCCTACATTTTTTATCCATGGAGGAGTCCTAATAGTGTATTTGGTTGTATTCAAGGTCTTGTAGATAGATACCACTAAGGACTCAATCTATGTGGCCTAAGTTAAAGGCATCCCTAGTTGAGTATATGGCCTTACTGACATTGGCTGGGTGGAACAAATAGCTTTAGATATTAAGTATTCAAAGTGCACATTTATGTCTATGTCTCCTTGGTTAGTGGTATAAATCTAAGGATGGATTGATGCAGCTTGAGTAAATTAATACAGTGTAAAAGAATCTATGGAACCAATAGTAAAATAATTTAAAGAATGGACAACATAACTTGCCTTTAAAGTATTATCAATTAGATCATTTGATCCTTGATTTGATATAGTGGAATCATCTAAAATTTGAATTATAGTTAGTTTTGAAACTATAGAAGGATCTATATTCAAACCACCCATAGGACTAGTGTCAATTACTATAGACATAATAGTATAAGTAAGGTGATTTAACTATTTTGGGAATTAATGTAAAACCCTAAGTAGATAAAAGAGTTGAGTATGTATATTAGGTAATAAAATACTATAATATAAACATCCACTAATTTATATAATAATTAATTTTTTTCCTAGATTATAAATAATAATGAATTGAAAAGGATGTACTTAGTTGGAAAATATGACTAAAACATATAAGCAATAGGCTAAAAAGTGATGAAAGAATAGGGTAGAGTATTTTTATTCAAAAATAGATGTCAGAACCCTCTTTAAATAGTAGAAAAACCCTCTTTATTAATAGAAAACTACACTAATGGCCTTCTATGTTGTGTTACTAACCTTGTGTAAATAAATCAATAAAACTTGGGGTAATGTTTCATTCTATTTTGGTAAGATTGTGCTTACATGACTAAGACTTGAATCATCATCTATGATTTGTTTTTATTGATTTTATTATGAAACCATAAGCCTCTATGATTGTTAGGGGTTTGATGAACATAAGTTTAAGAAGAGTGACATTAGTAGGATAGGTTGGATGTGACCTCAACACCCAGTGTATTGAGCATTGCCTACATACCAATACCTTGAAAGGGGATTAAGATTGATATAGTTATATGAATCTAAGTGTTGGTGTAATTGAGACTAATGCCAGTATTCTTGAGTATGAATGACAATTTTAATTCTTTGAGTGTGACTTGAAACTAAAAATCTAAGTAAAATTGAGCTTTGGGCTACTGTAGATGGATGCATGTAGAAATAAGGGTAAATAGGGATCAATGAACTTAATTTGCACAATTATTTCTAAGCTTGTTCATGAAAATTTCCATCTAAGGGATAAATGAACGAGAGTGGTCTTTATATAGTATTTTAATGTTATTCAAGACATGAAATGAATATAATATAACCTTAATATGCTTCAAGGAATGGAAATATCTATTGGGGTAGGAGAATCTAAGGTTTAATAGTGTTATACCCTTTGCCAATAACACACTATGTTATCGACTAAAGGGGACATGTTATTGTCCAAGTGGTTGGCACATGTGTGAAAGGATCTGGTATGTCTAAGTGGTGGATCAATGTGAATTTTGGTATTTTGAGCATGGGATAGAAGTGCATATAAGCTAGAAAATAATCAAAAGAGGCCCTAAGATAGGTTTATGGCTAAGCTAAGGATACGGTGATATCAATTGACACTCATGCATTAAATGACATTTTAGAAACTAAATTCCCCTCCCCTTTATTTTAAAAATATAGTGAAGTGAAATGACTAGGATAAAGGAAATAAAGATATACTTAAACTTACTTTTCTGAGTCTACAAATTGTTATCCATTGTGTGTCTTGCAAATGAAACATGTATGAATCAATCCTTACTTAAGAAATATCAAAATCAAAGACAATAGTTGAGTAAAGAGATGTGAAAAAGAAGAAAGGAACAAATACACCTCATTGAGTACGTAAACCAATGCAAAAACTTGGTGACATCCTGTATGTGTAGATGGTGATCAAATGGTGAATAGTTTAGACTGGGATGATGGATTTCCCAATCCCCATGTGTGGGTGGCTCAAGAGCTTAAGCTGGCCTTGACTCCATAATTACCCACCCTTATTTGATGGATCATAATATATGAATAACTTGGATTAGACTAATGACTTCTCTAACCCTCCTATGTAGATGGATTAAAAAATCAAGTAGGCTATGACTCCATCATTGCCTACCCATGTGTATTAGATGCATCTGAAGTTAAAACTATGTGACGTACTAAAACTATGTAAGATGGCTCTAGGCCACTCAAAAACTCTAAAATGTAAAATGGATCTGGGCCACTCAATAATGCCAACTATTATAGATAGAATGAGGCATCAATTTGGTGTAATTTTAGTGAAAAATGGGTGAATATAGTGTCTAGAGTATATAACATGGAGAATGGCATGGAGTAGTCATTCCATCTAGAGAAAAATTAAACATATGAGAAAAATGTGTCACACACATGCCCCCAATTCTAATATCTATGCATATGAATTCTAGATTGAGTCATAGTAATCTATGCCTATGCATATTTTAAATTGAAATGGGAGTGATCATGTTATACATGTTGTCCCCAATCTGATCAAACATGTGTGATTCAATGTAAAAACTAAGTATATACTGAACATATATGATAATCTATAACTAAGATTATGCAAATATGAACTATAGCTATTGTACATGTTTTCACTTAGATTTTCACCCTTTGAGGAGATGAAAATCTCTCCTCATCCAAGTGGCACAATGGAATCATCTCTAAGCTTGTTGGCAGCCTAAGGAATGAGGTGAGTCTCTAGATAGGGCTAGCTCCCTTGATGTACCACTTAGGATTGTAACTAATAATAACTTGGGGGGTGAAAAGGGAGAGAGATAACTAAAATAAAACTAACCTAAGGGAAGTGATACACCAAATATATTGATGACATCCAACCATATGGATATTAAACTTGAAATCAAGAATAACTAAATATACACTCTCTAATCTAAGTCTTCTTGCATCAATGTTACATTATGAGGTTATGGAAAAATTTCTTAGGCTAGGAGTACTAGATAAGAGGCCTTGAATGGAATTTATGAATATATAAACTCACTTAAACATGGACATATCCTGGAACACTTCACATGCCCTGCAAGAAGAAGCTACAAATAGGTGAGAGAATATGACAAATTGCTAAGGAATCCATAGTCTTCAATAAGAAAATTTAACATTCAAGTAAAGAACACTATGAAAAATCATGGAATAGGTAACACTTAGTCATTTTATTGATCAAAATTTATACTAATGAGTAGGGCTTCACCATACTCAGGTGGAACATCCATATAATGCCAAAATGGCTAGTTCTTATACGACTTATGAGAGATAGAAAAGAAGAGAAGTCCAAGGGTCATAAGGACAATTGTAAATATGATCTAAGGATTTAATTGTGTATGTGGAGAGGGTATTGGAAGAACCATACAAGTTCATGAAGTATAAATTTCAATCTAAGTTATCAAAGTCTTGCAAAGTGGCACAAAACTCCTCATTATGACTCATAAAAATTACCTACATGATTGGACATATTTTAAAATCATATAATTAATTAGGACTAGGATAAATGATTATAATTCAGGGTAGGGAAATCATACATTCCTTTCCATGCATCGGTTGCATGCCTAGTGTTTTAGAATCACCTAGAAGTGAGCCATCATCATCTGTTGTCTAGAAAATTACCCTTCCTAAATTGGCCTCAATTGCTCATGAAAATACATGGGATGAAGTTAATTACAATTTTAAAGACCCTCCATGGCCTTATAATCATTAGGGACACCTTAAATTCATCTCACTTGAAGTTTTCCATCTTCTTCACTAGCTTGTCCAATATGCCATATTTGACTAGCTAAGTTAAATCACCTAATTGTGGAACTCAGAAGTTATTTCAGGAAATAAAATGAATATTTTAAGTTATATTAAGTATTAATATACCATCCAAACTTTGTTTCATATCTTAAATCTTCCTATAACATGAAAAACACACAAAAAAATGAGAAAAACCTTGTTTCTACACCCATCGATACAAGCGTGTAAAACTCATCTTGGTTTAAAGTAGATTTATGGATTCCTATACAACCTCAAATCATCATTATAGACAAACTATTTCATTTTAGTAGCTATCTAACTCCATTTCCCCAAACTAGTCTTTGGCAAGGGTTTAGTAGGGTTTTAGTCCTATTTTGATTCTTAATATTGGTTCATAAAACCCTAACTTACAAGATAATAAAAAATTCCAAAAATTATTTTCTATGTACCTCTGCTAACTCCTTTAAACTTCTCTGGTCTCTATGTAAATCATCATGCAATATATGAGCATTAGAAATCTTCCTATTGAGCTTATTTTCTTTATTTTTGAATGTTTGAGAGAGTTTTGTGATCAAGAATTGATTTTTATGACTTACCCTAAAATATCAAGGTTTTATCATACCTATATTAACCTTTTTAACATGTTATAATAGGTTATAATGCTTACTTCATTCAAAAAGTGTGATGGACTCCGCACTTGGGCACTAGGCTTCACCATGCCTAATAGGCCTGTTTTGATTTTGAAGATCAAGGTGAGTTTTTATAGTTTCACCTACATATAAATAGTTCAAAAACCTTTATTATGATCCATAAAACATGTTTCCATCCACTAGAAATATTCATTCATGTAATAAGTGATAGTGGCTAGGTTTGTTCATGGGAAAGTGCCCCTATTTGAGATAACATAAAGGGTAGTTTCCATACTTTCTCATCAAAACTAGGAATTTTAGAGGGTTATAAAAGTTTTAAGTATGATTTTACAAAAAATTAGTGCTTAACTCCAAGTATTAACCTTCTAAATCTCTTCATCTCCAAGATAAACCCTTAACAATGTATATTGTGCAGGATTCCCCCAAGCTAACTGTGTTTTCTATGTTTGGGACCATGTCCTTTATTTATTTATTAATTATGAGAGTATTTTAAATTTTATATTACCATGATTAAAGTGTTATTATCTCTCCTTATCTCTCAAACCCATCACACACTCCTCCACTTTGACTCAATCAAGACTGTGTTCTAGCATAGGTTATGTTTCTCATTTTAAGAGGTCTTGTAGGTTACCTTACCTCATATGAGGTTTATAATGGATTTATTTGACCTATAATTGATCCTATAATGTCATAATTTATGTGTTTGAAATTAGTTTCCTCCTTTGTAAATCCTAGGACACTACTTTAGTTACCAAGTCTAGTCATTGTCCTTCATGAGATAATTTGTCTGACTGTGACACCTTGATTTTGGATCCCTATAGGTAGTATTGATATATTTTATACTTATTAATGGTGTATTAGGATATATTGATGATATTAAAACTATTATTAAGTATTTATAACTTATTTTTTAATCCAATTCTACATAATTTCTCAAAACTAGGTTCTCCATTGCCCCTGTTGACTGAGATAACATAATCAATTATGTTTTGCCTTGGAAGGTTGGTACCTTGGGATTAGTTATATGAGTTAGGATTTAAATATAGTTTCTAATCTTTCATATATCATTCCAAAATTAAACTCATGTATACTCTTATCCATTCTCACTTGGATGTCCTTAAACATCTTCAACACATCAAATTAGCTCTCTGTCTACCCTATTTTAGTCAATATAGTGCTTTTAGGTGGATATTTTAGGGTTTGAAATAATTCATTTGATCCTTTTAAATTATTCCTAGATCCATTTATCAACTTATCATTCTGATCATGTCTACAATAACCAATACCACTCACTAGGTCATCAAGAGGATTTTAGTATGTTTCAACTTCATCATGTATGCCCTCGGTCCTCTGCCAGTACTCCTGTAGGTATATATAGCTTAAAAGGACCTTGGTAAAAATATTTGGAATATATACATGAATTTTTATATTTTATTTTTACCTACTCCTAATTCATTTACCTTAGATGGATTGGAACACCTTCAAAACCTCCTAACTAGTCCATTGTTTTCATTCTCAGCTGTAGGTGAGTGTCTTCCATACAAGGGACACCTAGGGTTAATTGTGAAACTTGATAATTATACATAAATATAAATGTGGTGATATCCATGACATTTTTGTATCATTTCCACCATTTGAATCATCCCCAACATGAGTGAAAGCATTATTTCCCACTAAAGGTGTTAAAAGACCATCTACATCTTCACAAGCTTATAGATGTTACTATAGGTTATAAGTGTGTTTAGAGGCCACCTTGAGACCTCAAACAATCATTCTCCCTTTATCATCTACACCAATAAATTTTTTAACTCCTTTTCTATGCTAAGGACAAAAAACTAAAACCATAAGAACACATCAAAGGCTC
Source organism: Torreya grandis (assembly GCA_037957365.1). Taxonomy (NCBI): domain Eukaryota; kingdom Viridiplantae; phylum Streptophyta; class Pinopsida; order Cupressales; family Taxaceae; genus Torreya; species Torreya grandis. The sequence goes on from JARHVA010001955.1 coordinate 2,438,009, forward strand.
CTAACACCATGTCACATAACATTCACAAAATCAAAGGGTTCTATGTTTTATATATTTAAGGAAAAGAGGCTTGAACAATGATCTCATGATAAAAAGTGATATGTCTTTTAATTTATCAATGGACACTCCAAATATATCTATCATGCATCATATAACATGTTATGACCTCAATAAAGGTCCAAATTTTTACTCTAACACTTCAAAAAGACCTTCAACTTTTTGTCAAGACCACCTAATAAGTTGGTTGTGAGAAATGAGCATGTTTTATGACCTCTCATGACATTATCTCTCCTCAAAAATTACCAATGTAATCTTTCAATTTTAAATATCATTTGATATCTTCTTTCCAACATGAAAATCCTCATGATGATACTTGTGGATGCCCATTAATGGCTACTTGCTTGCATTTTCTTATATATGGTTGCATAGTCCTTCCTTATTACATCAATAGAAGACTTGACTCACCACTTAATGGTGATAAAAGATAAATCAGGACAAAAACTTTTAACATACCCTTTTTAACATGTTTTATAGGCTCTATGCATGAATTTCATGATGGCTACAAGCAGACATTGAGCAAAAGTTGATTGTATAGTGCTCATCACTACACTCTCATGGAGCATTGTCTTTAAGAATGAGATTGAAAGGTATAAATATAAATAAGGGAAATTTTAAAACATGAAAATGAAACTAAATCAATCCCTTGAATTCATCATCCAATCATGAAGGTCTTGAAAATGGTGGAAAACTACCTTTTACACAAAAAAGTGTTCCCTCCTAAAAATTGAGATGATTAGCATATCAAAACCTTATGAAACATGAAACCAAGTTTAGGGAGAATTAGATAATGAAGTAAACATTCTTTGACAACAATCTCAGTAACTAGATTGTACAGGCTTCTGCAAACCAAGACAAAACCTTAAGGGTGCACAAATTGATAGGCAATTTTGGATGGTCAAATTCAAACAGATGATTCATAAATCAAAGTTGATCATCCTCAAAATTATTGATATTAAAATTAAGTTAAATGAGTTTATAATATCCTTCCAAAATCATTCTACTTGAAACTCTTTCTACTGGCCATACCAAGTACAAACCTATAAGTCACTTTTGTGTGTTTAAAAATGTGATAAGGAATCAAAATGGTTTTGAGAAAGAAATTACATCTCTAGATCAAACCAAATGTGGATATGAGTGTGGGGAAGTTGAATAGTCATAATTTCACCTTTTCTAAGTGGCACACTTCCCAAAGAGGTTGTATAAGAGCCATCTTCTCTTTTTTTACCAAGAAAATTACTTTTTCTCTGAACAACCTACTATATTTTTAGCAGTGTCAATTATATAAGACTTATAATGACACATGGGTCATGACATCACATTTTGACACTTTCACATTTCCCAAAAAAACCCATACAAATCATTAAATGCACTATTTTACATATAAACTAATTGACCAAAGCTAATATAATATTAGTTGACATTAATTAACCTATAATTCACCCTTAGACATAATATTAGACCCTATAAATGCTTAAAACTCAATTTTTTACCTAGGGTTACCCTAATTTGACCTAAAATTCAAATTTGGTCAATAGTACCTATCTGACAATTTTAGAATCTTCTATTTTTTAGGCTACTAGTCAATAGCATGGTAGGTGGACTATAGTGCACTATGCTGCTAGCAGTGTATTATGTCATTATCCAAAATTATTTTTTTTGAAAGAAACTATGATTGATCTATGTGATTGTGTTTCTCTATATTTTCTTGAGTCTAAGTTTTGTAATCTATGTATGTGTGTTGAAAACTATGTTTTGAGTGCACTGAGATGGCCTAATCTCTGTGACAAACCCCTGTGAATACCCCTATTTTGAGAAGATTTTTTGAACCTCTATAATAATTATCCTCAAAATAAAAGCTATGCATCCTGTGTGTTATAATGAAAATATATGATATCTATGTGAAAAACCAATATAATGTGTATATATCATATCAAAATGTAAATGAGTTTGAGCATGAGTTGGTAAAATATGATGTATATTAGATATAGCATTCACAAGTTTTTTAAGATAGATATAATAATGTAAGCATGTATATGAATAATAAATCTGAATATAATCTGAGTAAACTACTTAGGGGGATGGGCTATGATGTCTATCAAGGCACCCAAGGAGGAAGGGGAGATGCATGAGGCCCCTCATGGCATTACAAATTGGATGTGAATGTAACAAGTAAGATACAAGGGAAATATAATCTTGGTAAACTTTAGCTAAGATGTCTTGGCCATGATGCATACATACAAACACATGAGGCATGTAAAGTAGGCCAAGGGGCCACAAGACAAGGGAAATGGGCACATGTCACTAAGTCTATGAAATAAACACATACAAAGACATGTTCAAATGTTTGCATACAGAATCAATAAGCACACACAAGGACAGGGGCACATGTCTAAAGCATACATAATGAAAGTAATTGAATTAAACCCATAGACCAATGGCATATTTAAATTCCCTCAAGTAGATATAGAATCAAAGAGACATAATCGAATATAAACTAGTAAAGTAAAAAATGAAAGTGTGAATAAGGATGCGGTACAAATACTATAAGAGAAAAGATATACAACCAAGTTTGTAGTATTAGTACTCAACAAAAAATCAATGTAGTATAGGATGATAAAAATTAATACATAATCAATTCTAAATCTATGATATGGAGTATATAAAGATGTAACCTGGTAAACTCAAAGTTTTGTGACTGATGCCCCCATGGGATAATATACCAATAGTAAATCAATTTATATGTGTATGTGCCCCTAATGGGTGGAAAGTAGTAAATTTGGATCTGTATAGAGGATTGGAGTCCTATAGTAATCTGTGAACACTCAAAGGGAAAAATTGAAGCATGTATGTATGATAAAATTGACTACACTAAAATAGATAACATATGTAGTATTTGGAAAATAGAAGGAAAGTAAACATTGAAATAAATACAATCTGAAATTTGTATTTTCTAAGTAAATATTTGAATGGTTTTGTATTTTTTAACATATTATATTATTTTTTTATTTTTTAAAGTATAAGCTATGTACAAGAAACATGAAAATGAAACTATATACAAGGAGCAAGATAAGAGAAACTATGTACAAGTAACAAGAGAGCATACTAACTAATGAATCTTATGAGAGAATTACTATCAAGGTGACCTATATCAAGTAAAGGAAAAATAACCACACGTGGTGTGTAAGGAAGTATTTGAGATTGGGGAACTGAATGAACTAGATAATTTTTAGTTAAAGTTGACTACATAGTGTGGTCATGGATATGTGGAGTTGACTAAATTGGTCATCGGGCTCTTGGGGACCCATCAGGTGGAAGGATTTGTAATTGGCATAAATGGTCCATGTGGAGTGTTGTGAGGACTCAATAACATTGATTTGGGTGTGTATGGGGTAGAGAAAGGTTTTCTAAAATCCATATCATGTATTTGGTGTAGGGGTCTCTCTAATAAAGGTATTTGTGGGAGAGTATGTATACATGGTAATATTGTAGAAAGAGACCTCACTTGCACTAGTGGATCAACTGATATTTGAGGTGTGGTAATATATAGAAATATTACTAGTGACCATTGTGTAGTTGGATGTGGAGTAGGTAAAGGATACTCATATGAAAGGCCCTCAACAATAACAACCTAATTAACATGTATATACTTGAGAAATTTATGTACAGTGGAGGGGATGGCTCGAAGTTGTTGTATCCAAGGCCTACCCAATAACATATAAAATGTGTTTACACTAGGTACCACTATGAATATGGTGGCCACATGTGTGGGACTAACCTATGATGGAAGTATGATCTCCCTCATTTAGGTCTATACATGGCCACTAAATACATGAATAACTATATCTGTTAGAGAAATATCCTAACCTGAATAACCTAAGTGATGTAAAAATGTAATAGTACACATATTAATGTTTGACCTATTATCATCCATGACACTCTGAATAAGATGATGATCAATGTAAGATCATATAAAGAGTGTGTGTAAATTTGAGTCATCCACAACAATATCTTGTTCTAATAAAATGATAAGAGGCCTAGCTGGTACTATAGTATGAAACACACCAATGATATTATGTAGAGGGTGTGTGTTATTGCATGAGTATATTATGATGCTAGTGGTGGATGTGCCTGATAAACATAATGAATACCTGAAGTGTTTACTATCTCATTAGTCATATGCTTTGGAAATGGATCATAAAATATTTTCATTTATTTTTCTTCAATTGGTTGAGCTTTGGTGTTTTTTTAGTAGTGCTTACATCAATGCTATCAGCCTCTATCAAATCTTAGATATTATGTTGTAAGCTAATACATCCATTCATAGTATGGCTGAGGGCCCTATGATAGTTAAAATATGCATTAAAATCATAATTCTTTAGAAGAGGCCTATTTATATCAACCTCTTTGATGGGAGGGAGAGATATGATATTGCATTCTAAAAGTTGTTGGAGAATGTGAGCTAGTAGTTTAGGAAGATTCGTAAAAGGTCTCTTTGGAGGAGCTAATAAAACCAGATGAGGAGCTGGATCTAAGGCTACATTCACTATTGTATTTTTATCATTATTATTTTCATTGGGACTCACCTTGTATAGGAGCTTATTTTAACTCTTATTAGTGGCATCTGACCTGGTTATGTACTTTAAATTCCCCATAGAGAGAAGTTTAACTTCTTGTTCCTTCAGTAAATGGCATGCATTTGTAAACAATGGAAACATTTTAAATAATATAGATTCATGTAATGTTGGTAGTAAAATTTACTTGAATATATCTTGGATTTATCTATCTACCATGGGGTTAGTCATATTTGTTAATATGGTTTTATATCGGAAGACATATTCAGCTATTAGCTCATTAGATTTTTGAGTTAGTTGAGCAACTTGGGTGTACAAAACTTTGTCATTGATGTTGATTGAAAAATGTACCAAAAGCATATATGTGAGTGGATTAAATTCTATAATATAATGATTAAGGAGATCATATAACCATTGTATTGCATAGTCCTTTAAACTATGAGGTAATAACTTGGTTAGGATCCAATCATTGGACATGTAATCTAAACATGTTGCATGAAAAGTGCATAAATGGTGCTCTAAGTCACCTTTACCATCATATAAATTAATTTTGGGTGCCATAAATCTGAATGGCAAAGGAGTTTCCTCTACATGATGTGTCAAAGGTGTATGTAGGATAACATGAGAGTCTAAGGCATGAAATGGTCTAGTTGCACCCTGCTTAAGATGTAACACCTTAGCCTACAAAGAATAGATCTCTTGCCTAAGGGATTATACATATAGAGAGGAAGGATGTGTACTAACCATAAGAGGTGTTGCCACTGGTGATATTTGGCTAGTAATAGTAGGTTTTTGTAGAGTCTAATTTCCCCCCAGAGTAAGTGTAACAATATTATCATCTATAGGGTTAGAGGATTGACTAAGTGATGTGTTATTTATTTCTAATATAGCTTGTAAAATTTATGCATGATCATGGGGTTGTTCTTTAAGTCTATCTTTGAAACCTTTTAAGATCTCATCCTTATTGATTATAATATTGTCATCATGGAGGGGGGAGTGTGTCTTGAGACCCCTCTCATGTATCATTAAGATCCTGATTATATTGCTCATGTTCTAATGTATTATCATTAAATTACACATAATCAAAATGTGAAGGATCAATTAGGGGGGTTGTAACCAATCTTTTATCCATGGTATAAGCTCTAATATAATGAATATGGGTATGCTCAATAGGATTACCACTAAGCCTATCACTTATTATAGTAAGAGATATAAATTTTTGAGATGGCATATAGTAAACAAAATGAAAGAGTGTTGCTAAAATAGAATATTTGAAATATAAAAATATCCTAACACAACAAATGGAAACAATAAAAATAAGAATACAAACCCTAGGATCATCTAGGGCTAAGGTTTAGATGTTATTCAAAGTAAAACAATGAAACTTGGGTTAGACCTTCACTCTATTATAGGAATCCTATGCCTACATGACTGAGACTTGGATCATCATTTGTGTTTTGTTTTGATTGATTTCACCATATAACCCTAAGCCTCCATGTTTTCTAGGGTTTTGATGAACATAAGTGTAATAAGAGTGGCATTAGTAGGGTAGGTTGGACATGACCTTAATACCCCATGTGCCAAGTGTTTCCTACATACCAATACCTTGAAATGGGATCAATCCCAATGTAGTTCTCCAAATCTAAGTGAGAGTGAAAGAGAGAGTGATGTTAGTATGCCTAAGTATGAATGCCAATTTGAATGCTTTGAGTGAGACTTGAAACTATAAATCTGAGTAAAGCTAGGCTTTGGGCTGATATAGATGGATGTATTCAGAAATACGGGTAAATAGGGATTAATAACCTTAATTTTTACAACTGTTTCTAAGTTTGTTCATAAGAATTTCCATCTAAGGAATAAATGAATGAGAGTGGTCTTTATATAGTAATATATTGCTATTTGAGGCATAAAATGAGTCTAGGCTGATCCTAAGACACTTTGAGGAGCATAAATATATCTTTTGGGGCCAGAAGAAGCTAAAGGTCAATAGTGTTTCCCCCTTTTCCAAGAGCACACTATTCGATATACCAAAGGGGCCATGTTATTGTCTAGGTGGATGGCATGTGTGTGAAAGGATTTGGGATGCCTAGGTTATGGATTAATGTGAATTTTGGTATATCTAGGCATGGGCTAGAAGTGCATATAAGATAGAAAAGGATCAAAAGAGGCCCTAAGATGGGTTTAGGGGTAAGCTAAGGATAGGGTGGTTTGAAGTGACACTCATTGCATCAAATGACATTTTATATGTCTACATTCCCCCCCCTCCTTATTTTATAAATTTAGTAAACTAAAATGACTATAATAAAGGAGAGAGAGACATACCTAGACATATCTAAGAGGCAAACCCCATGAATTTGGTTCTGAGTCTAAAAATTGTGCTCCATTACATGTCTTGCAAATGAAATGTGTATGAATTAGTCCTTAATTAAGAAATATCAAAATCAAAGACAAACACTGAGTAAAGAGATGTGAGAGAGAGGAAAGGAATGAATACCTATTACTGGGTATGTGAACTGATGAAAAAACCTAATGACATCTTTTGTGTGTGTAGATGGGATCAAATGGTGAATAGCTTGGACTAGGGTGATGGATTACCCAATACCCATGTGTGGGTGGCTCAAGAAATTAAGCTATCCTTAACTCCATAATTTCCCACCCCTGTTCAATGTATCATAATCTATAAATAACTTAGATTGGAATGATGACTTATCCAACCCTCCTATGTAGGTGGCTCAAGAACTCAAGTAGTCTATGACTCCATAATTACCTAGCCATGTGTAGTAGATTCATCTAAAGTTGAAACTATGTGATGTAACCGAAACTGTGTAAGATAGATTTGGGTCACATGGAAACTCTAAAATATAAAATGGCTCTAGGCCACTCAAGAATGTAAAATGGCTCTGGGCCACTCAAGAATGTCAACTAATAAAAATGGAATGAGGCATCAATATGGTGTGATCCTGGTGTAAAACTAGTGTAAAACTGGTGTCTAGAGTATACAATGTGGAGAATCATATGGTGTTATCATTCCATCTAATAAAACTAGTGAAAAATTAAATATGTGGGAATAATGTGCCATGAACATGCCCTCAATTCTAATATCTATACATATGGATTTTGGGTTGAGTCATAGTAATCTATGTCTATACATATCTAAAACTGAAATGGGGGTGATCATGCCATGAATTATGGCCCCAATCTAAGCAAACCTATGTAATTATATGTAAAAACTAAGTATGTATTGAATATATCTAATAATCTATGACTAAGACTGCATAAATTTAAACTATAATTGTTGTACCTTTATGATAGTTCTAAAATATTTTATGTTTAAGGATATTAGACAATAGCATGGTGGGTGGACTATATCACATTGTGATTTTATAAATGTACTATGTTATTATCCAAAAGTATTATTTCTAAGAGACACTGAGATTGATCTATGTGTGACTATGTTTCATTGTATTTTCCTGAGTCTGAGCTTTGTAATATGTGTCTGCATGTTAAAAATTTTGATCTAAGTGCACTATGATGGCCTAATCTTTGTGATATATCCATGTGAATGTCCCCTATTTTGAGGGGAGTTATTGAACCTCTGTAATAATTGTCCTCAAAATAAAATATATGCATCATGTGTGTTAGACTTAAAATATATTATATATACATGATAATCTAATATAATGTGTATACATGACATTAGAATGTAAAATAGTTTTAGCATAATTTGGCAATGTACGATGTATGTTAGATCTAACATTCACAAGGTTTTCAAGATAGATATAACAATGTAATCAATGTATATGAACATCAAATCTGAATATAATATAAGTAAACTACTTAGGTGGATATGGCATGATTTACATCAAGGCACCCAAGGAGGAAGGGAAGATGCATGAGGCCTATCATGGTATCACAACTAGATGTGAAAGTAACAATCAAGAGACAAGTGTCTTAGCCATGATGCATACATGAAAGTATACATACAAACACAAGAAGCCCACAAAGTAAGCCAAAGGGACATAATACAAGGGACATCGGAACATGTCACTAAATCTGAGAAAGGCACACATACAAAGGCATGTTTAAATGTCCACATATGCATATATCATGAAATCTTGACTTAGAGCCACATGGAATGACATGTTCAAATGTCCATATACATAATTAAGAATCATACACAAGGACATGGGCATATGTATAAAACATACACACAATGAAAGTATTTATCTTAGAGCCATAGATTAATCACATATTCAAATGCCCTCGAGTATATGTATAAGCAAAGATACATAATCAAATATAGTCTAGTAAAGCTAGAAATGAAAGTATGCCTAATCATGTGGTATGAATATGTACATAAGATGAGTCTATAATAGTAGTAGTCAGAAAAAGATTAGTGTAGTAAAGGATGATCAATATCAATATATAATCAATGCTAAATCTGTGATCTAGAGTATAAAAAGATATAACCTGGCAAATCAAAAGTTGTGTGTATGATGCCCTCAATGGGATAATAAAGTAATGTTGAATTGTGTATATGTGTATGTGCTCCCAATGGGTAAATAGTAGTAAATATTGATCTATATAGGGGGATGGAGTCCTATATTAATTTGAGAACACTTGAAAGGAACAAGTGAAACATATATGTATGATAAAACTGATTATACAAGCATATATAACATATGTAGTACCTATAAAATAGAAGGAATGTAAACATGAAAATGAATACTATCTGACATTTGTATTTATTAAGAAAATATTTGAATGTTTTTCTATTTTTGAGCATATTATATATTTTTTTTAATTTTATGAGTATAAGTTATGTATAAAACATGAAAATGAAACTATGTAGGAGAGTGATAGGGATAATAATTTGTGTATTGGTGAGTAATAGTTCTAGAATCCAAACATGTCATCACTAAGATGCCTCTATGTAACATATGTGGCATCTTCACTTTATGAATGGTCTATACCATAATAACCTATCTTTTTATAATCATCTTCATTTTGATTAGGAATGTCTGGATTATTGATTGGGATCTTGCCATCTAAAACTATATCCACTGTAGGTATAGGTTGATTTTTAGCTCTTGTTGGGAAGAATATGTATTCTCTATACAAGTTGTAATCATTGCACTCTCATGTGAAAATGATATGAAACCTTCACTTTTGACAAGTGTTGATTTGATTGTTGTTAACCATGAACTTATAAAGACAACATTGTAAGCACTTGAATTTGTAATAACAAGAAAAGTGAGAGAACATTATTTTAAGGCATATGAAACTTTTAATTGAAATTACCCCAAACATTTGATAGCATCATGTGTTTCATATATATGTGTAGATCCCTTTCCAAGAGAGATAATAAATGATCATGAACAAAAATTTATTGGTTGATAATCCATGATCTTAACATCTATGTATTTCTTTCCATCTATATAAGTTATGATAGTGAAAGGATTTTGATATGAAATGGGTCTTGTAGTTGCTCCCTTTACATTGACCTTTGATTATGTATCTTTTGTATGTATTACTTTCTTTGAAGACTCTTTTGTTATAAACCCTTTTTTGTATGTATTTCACGTTGGGTTCACCAAATAATTTAACTATTTTGGTAATTAATGTAAAACCCTAAGTAGATAAATGTACATAAATCAAAGAATAAAATACTATAGTATCAACATTTATACAATAATTGATTTATTTTCTTAGCCTATAAATAAAAATGAATTGAAAAGGGTGTAAGTAAATGGAAAACATGACTGAAACAAACAAGTGGCAAGATGGAAAGTGATGCAGGAATAATGTAAAGTGTCATCAGCTAAAAATAGATGTCAGAACCCTCTCTGAATAATAACACATCCTTCTTTGCCAATAGTTCACTATGCTACTAACCTTTTATGTTGTGCTATTGACCTTATGTAGATAAAATAATTAAACCTGGGGTAGACCTTCACTCTATTATGGTAAGTATGTGCTTACATAATCAAGGCCTGAATCATTGTGTGTGCTTCATTTTGACTAAATTCATTATGGAGCCCTAAGCCTCCATGTTTATTAGTGTTTTTATGAATACAAGGGCAAGAAGAGTGGTGTTAGTATGGTAGGCTAGATGTGACCTCAACACCCTATGTGTTGAGCATTGCCTACATATTAATACCTCTAAAGGGGATCAAGCCTGATGTAGTTCTCCCAATCTAAATGATGGTGCAAGTGAGAGTGATGATAGTATGCCTGAGTATGAATGATAATTTGAATGCTTTGAGTGTGACTTGAAACTATAAATGTAAGTAAAACTGAGTTTTAGGCTGATGTAGATGGATGTATGAAGAAATAGGGATCAATGACCTTAACTTGCACAACTAAATAAGTTTGTTCATGAGGATTTCCATTTAAGTGATAAATAAATGAGAGTGGTCTTTATAACATTTTCTAATGCTAGTAAAGACATGAAATTAGTCTAAGTTGACCCATATCATGTTCTAATGCTAGTAAAGACATGAAATTAGTCTAAGTTGACCCTAATATGATTTAGGGTGTGGAAATATATTAGTTGGGGGAAGAAGAATCGAAGGGTCAATAACATTTCCCCCTTTACTAATAATGCATTGTATTATAGACCAAAGGGGTTGCACTATTGTCCATGTGGTTATCATGTGTGTAAAAGGATTTGGGATACCTAGGTGATGAATTAATACAATTTTTTGTATATCTAGGCATGGGATATAAGTGTATATAAGATGGAAAAGGATCAAAATAGGCCCTAAAATAGGTCTGGGTAAACTAAAGATAGGGTGGTCTCAAGTGACACTCATTGCATTAAATGACATTTTAGATGACTACACAAGGAGTTCCTTGGGGCTATCCTCCCTAGTAGGCTCTAAAGTAGTGGTAGGCCCTATGTTTGAGAATTATATTGATTGTAGCTCTTCATTATATAGAATAGGCAATGAGAATATAGGAAGATGATAATTAATTTACTCTTGCAGTAAATCTTCTCCAAGATTATCCATTCCACTCTCTCTACCTGAGTCATTTTCCTTTTTAGGCTCCTCCTCAATCTCAGTATATAAGGGACCAAGTGTATAACATGTATAATCTACATGCCATTCTTCTTCAGTGATATTAGGAGCTTGAAAATAAGGTAGGAAAGTTCTTTATTTTATTTTATATGTAATTATATAATGAGGAAGAGAAGTATTAGTAATAGCCCTTGGTGGGGAATAATTAATAGGGATTACATAAAGATAAGTTGTAGTAGCATGTATTGGGAAAGACTCAGCAATAGTAAGAACTGATGTAAATATGATATAAGTAGATACTAGTGTATATAGCATAATGGTAATCACTTATTATATGAAAATAGAGGCACTCACTTGTGGAACCTCTGCTAGTTAAGATGTAGTAGTAGGTGAAGTTAGCTAACTTGTCTATCCAAAAGTGAGAGGTGTTCCTAAAACCATTACAAGATAAGGGGTAGTAATTTTTGGTGGCCTTATTTTACCCCTAAAGATATTAGACATAATAAGCCTAATAGTCTCATATGTGGTCTATTGTCCCTGATGCATAGGAGTAACCCTTTCTTGAGATATAAGTATTTCTTAGTTATCTGTGTCCTTAACATCCTTAGGAGAAATGGTAGGGTCATATTTTATTCTTTATGAAACCCTCATATACATTGAGTACTTATGCATGTTTATCACACCTCATTATTATATTCTCCATTCATGAATATGGGGTCATGATCATAAGATTCATGCATGTATTAGATCTTGATCTTGTTGTCATATTTTTAAGGACTTCATAAATAACATTTTTAGGATCCCAAAATATGAATTGTGTTTTTCTAAAACCATAATGGACCCTGGCCCTGCCTGCCTGATAAAATTTATCCCACTGTGTATATTATTGGTGATAATGTTGAGGGGAAGTTTGTGAATGAAAAATTACCTAGTTTCCTTCCATTTCATATCCACATAATTAGATAATTGAAAATTAATTTATTTCTCTGTCACTTTGTCTAGAACGTGGCATAGTAGATTCAATGGGGATTCATAGGCTCCTTCAATTCTAATCATTGTATGGTCTAGTTAGAACCAATAATCACTCATTTTTATAATAGACCTTTTGATTTGGTCTAATAACCTAGGCATCCTTTACCCATTAATTAATTGATATACCATTAGGTAGAATACATCATCAATATATTGCATCTAGCCCCTAAACCTATAGATATGGAAGATGCTAAAATCATCACATATCCTATTATTTATATATTCAATGGATTATTTTAATGGTTCCTCACTAGGGGGTCATAATAGCAGTTGTGGCATATAAAATTTATGGCATCATATAAAAAATTTCCATTAGGACTATTCTTAGCCTTACTAATCTGAAACTTCATGTTGAAATTGATCACTTCTCCTAAAGTTAGAATTTGTTTTGTAGTTAGGCTGATGTCTATTAAAGGGAGCCAAATCTCCCTAATGTAAGTGATATTCAAGAAATCATATAATTTATTCTATAGATCCATGGATATTTGCACCCTAGACCTAAATCTCATGATTGGGGTACTACTAATTTGGCCTAATAATATTTGGGTTTGTTTCCCAAGTCTTCAAGGTATCCTTGATTTTATTGTTTTCTAACCAGACATATGTTATAGGCTAGTTGTAAGTCATGTTTGGAATGGGAAGACTATAATATTTTTCAAAGGTATTACCTAATACATATTCCACTAGAGTTGGAATATGAGATAGGTGAATAATATTTACCAATAATTACACATAAATAAATAAATTAAATAGGAGGTCAATGCATGGAAATAACAAAATTTGGTAGTATAATTATGTAGATAAACTACCTTGATCACTAGTATATCATCTATGTATCTTTTGTTGAATGATTATAACTGGTTATTTTTGCCATATGGCTTGGATCCATCAACCTCAAACCACATGACTGTATAATGTTAGAACTTGTACCCCAATGTTATTGAGTCAAAGACTATATCATTATAGTCGATTCTTCTACCCAGGTTAAACATTGATAGGTTTATTATTTGGATAATGATGTCATTATAGCTTTGTATATCATTTTGAGTAGACTTGAAAAAATTATGGCTTTGATCACAACAACACTATGATATTAATTTGTAAGTTAGCTCATAGATAATGTAGTTTTAATTTTGATTTTGGGATTGAATATATCATGGATTTCATTAGGCCTGAGACTTCAATGCCTTTGATCATCCATATGTGGGGATTAATTAAAAATAATGTTTTGGTCTCCTATTAAATCCCATTTTTTGAATTTGAGTTTATGAAGTTAACTTTCATAGGAATTTTTGCCACATGACACATTATCACTAATTCTAGATACTTAGTCATCTTGTTGAGTCATTTATTCTACCACATGTCCATTTATCATGTAATGAGACTTTCTTCCCTTTGTTTGTATTCTTTTATCTATAACATGACACATGGAATGTATCCATTTATTTGCTTGATGTTGGACTTTTCCTTCTGTACTTTAGACATTTGGTCATGGTTTAGTGGGATTATAACATGTGGCATGATAATGCTTATCCATGTAATCATGAAATTCATAATGTATACCCCATTTATATAGGTTATGGCTCTAAGATTTTAACAAATGGAAAAATTACATTAATCTATTTAGTCATGACCTTTGTACTATCTTTCTCACATCTACAGGTTGTGAGTTAATGTGATGTTTCCATGTGGATGAATATTACTCTTTTAGATGGTCCTTAGGATTTGAATATGTACCTTCAACTCTTTGAGATGTTGACACATGGAACAATCATGTTAATTTTCTTGGTCACGAATCCTTGTAAACTATGTAAGAAGATATCAGCTATGGATGAGTAGGATTATCACAAGTGGCATGATCTCATTTATACAAATGATCAACAAACTTCATAAGTTATACTTGCACCTATCAATCATGGATGAGTAGGATCATGACAATTGGCATGATACCATTAATTTTGATGCTTGTTGAGATTTTAATATTTAATGAACTAATAGTTGTGGGTGAGTGAGATGAAAACATGTGGCATGATCTTGTTTATCCAAATGCTGGAGAATGTTAAAAAATTCTATGTTAAATCTAGTATAAGTGAGTGCATGGGATGATGACATATTGCAGCATCTCTACGATCTACTTGCTCATAGGGTGTATAAGCCTATATTTTGTTACATAGACCATGAGTAGATGTGATGATAAGACATATATAACTATTGTTATTCTAGATAACTATTGAAGATAGAGCTGTAAATAAGTGAGATCAAGATAAGTGTCTAAAACTCATGGATCTATATGTTTACCAATAGATTAAGATGTGGAAACTTTGTAATTTATATGGAAAGTAAACCCAATTGATACATGTGGCACAATCTTGTTTGCATAATTGTTCAATCATTGAACATAGATAGCCACTCTTTGATTTGATAGATTTTAGTCATAAAAGAGACATGTGTCTAAATGAGTTATTAATGTGTAAAGTCAATGTGACCTATAAAAGGACAAAAAAAACTTTTAACAAATTCTATTTAGCTTGTTTATTACATAAAATCAAATCTTGAATTTTTTAAACACATCAAATTTTAAATCCTTGATAGATGCACACAAATAATTTTGATAATTATATTTATTTAATTTTTTAAACTAAAGTTCATAAGATAATGATCAAATTGATAGAGCAACCTATAGCTTTGAGTAATAAGGTATTTTATATCAAATTTGACATGAACATGAAAATTTCAACTCAAATTGGGTCCTCATTCCAATTTTTTTAAATGGGGGTTTGTTGGGTACAAAACATTCAACCAAGGTGAGCTCTATATCTAATAATACTTTCCATAATGAAATTTTACAAATATTAAATCCTCTGAACTCCCTTTTACTTGCCTCAATCCTACCTATAAATAATCAATCTTTATCTTATACAACTTATAATATTTTGTTACCTTGTCAAAAACCACATCATTGAAGGTTTTAAGCATGGAGGGGGTTTAGATTCTTGATTTTAGTCAAATCCACCAAAAAGTATGTTTGATTGGTTGCAATTTATCCTCCTCCTCTCTTTATTTTACTCATAGTGACTAGTTTTATTTTAATGTTTTCATATTTGAGCTCAAGTTTAGGTTCCTCTCTTATAACCATATCTACATTTTCCTTTTTTTTCTATTCGAATTCAAATCTTTGTTTCCAATTTTAATATTAATTTTAGGAAAACTTTCCTCAATGTTTTGGACATAGATTGAAATTTTCAATTGTATTTTCAAGGATAGTGGCAGGTGTTGTAAACTGTAGGGATAGAAAGCATGAACTTGACATAAAACTATGAGTTAAAATAAATGGATTGGACAAACCATAATAAATTGGACTACTTAGATCAATTGTCTTATATATAGAATGTGGGGTTAAAATAATAGGTTTTGAATTATTATTGAAGAAACTAAGGGTATCAACTTCATCATCCACATCAATGAATTCCTTTAAATGTTTTCGTGACACTATAAATTTACTTACCAAATTACCCATTGGAAAATCATCAACAAATGACATAGAGGTTTGGGACACTTTAGGAAAAACAAAGGGCTTAGGGTTTACATTTGACTGTACTCTGGACTTAGAGCATTCTGATTTATTTATAACTATAGATGTTGAAGTCACGTATGTTATTTTGATTTATTTATAGCTTCAAAGGTTGAAGTCACTTGAGCTACCTTAAATTTTTTTTTCATAATTGCCCTTGCAACTTTAGCTAACATGATTATGACCTTTTTCTTATCATATATATCCATAAAAACATCATGCTTTAGATGGGGTTGGTGTTTATACCTAATGTTGGTTTTATGTTAAATTGAATATGAATAATTCTCTACTATTTTAATTGGATCTTAAGGCCAATACTCATATTCCTTAAAATCACAAGGGGTCAAATCTTCCCCTCTTATCCTCCACATGATGATATGATAAAAAAATGTCTCCACCTAATGTTATATGCAACCTAGGTATCCATAACCTAGTTTTTCTACTTAAATAATAGGGCAATCCTTATAGACAGTTGGTAAGAGCTTTCCATAACAACTAGATGGTCTAGTACATATATAGGAAATACGTGTAGTGGCTACCTCCTTCAACTATTATTACAATGTAGGACTAGAATAAAAGTAATTTCCATTCATGGAAATGGTTTCCCTCATAGACACAAAGTATCTATGGAATTTTGTGTCATGAATGGCCTCATGAATAACATGAAGAAATTCATTGAAAATCTTGGCATAATTAGGGGAATGCAAATGTTTATACATAATGCTAAAAATAACATGACTAGGATTATTTTCCAAGGGGGACCAATGGATAAATAAATTGGGGTTAAATGACAATGTGTAATAGATACAATCAACCAAATAAGAATCTATATGAGAATCATTGCATTATTTACATTATTTAAATGACTTGATTGGATAGAATGAGATTAACTCACCCAAATTAGTGGGATTGCCTTATGTAAATAACCTAAGAACTAGGAATACTCATGAAACATCAACATGATCTGTCTAATATTTTTTAAATAATTTATTGTGTATATCCATGGCCTCATAAACAAGTCCCTGAGCCTCATAGAAAAAATACATATCCTAGTTGTTCTTCTAAGAACTAGGCTTCTCTCTACATTTCTTCAATACCTCATGAACTCAATATTCTCTAATTCATAATCCACTCTTTTAAACATACCCATCCAAGTTTAGGTAGCCTTAGCATTTTCTTGATGTAAAATTTGGTGATATCAATAATAATTCTCCATTTTGGGAAATAAATTTTGCAATCCTTAAACTTATCGTAGTGAAACACATCTTAGATCAACTTCATACAAAGGAAAACTCCTTGTTTTTAAATTTCCTTATGCAAATAGGTACTTCTAATTTTCCATGTTTATTATTTTTCATTACTGGGGTCTTTAATATTCTTAAAATTATTGAAGAATAAGTACAAGTATTTTAGTTTCCCTTAGAGCACATATCTGCTATAAAAATTGTATCTCTCAATTATCTCCTGGAGAGGGAAGTGAATTTGTTGGATGCCATTGTCAAACTAGAGCTTCAAATAAATAATTAAATGATAAAAATTTTGTACAAATTTTGCTCATGTCTTCTTTCAAGGACCACTCAAGATATAAAACTTGAGAGTTATTTCAATGTTTGTCACCTTTCAAGACTTGAAATAGTTACAACATAAATTTTCCACCTTAATCACCTTTTATTTATCCTGCATAAATAATACATTAATAAAAATAATAAATGGACAATCATAGATCATTGGGTAATAATAAATAAATAAATAAATATTGTGGCATTTAATATAATTGTTAAGACACATTTCATGTACATGCTTTCTTGGGGAGGAATGATGTTAACAAAAATAATGTTGATGATACTTCTTGGATTTGAGTGCATGAGATGATGACATGTATCTACCATCGGTGAAGTACCCATAGTTTTATCACATATTCATGACATTATGAAGTTGCGTTGGGAAGCATGAGAGGAGAAGGGTCCACATGGCTCTTTCCCCTTTCATAGAGGAAAGGAAGGAAATACCCAAGGTATTTATTCTAAGTACATGTGATTTTAAGGGTCTGGGATGTGATAATAATGAAGGCCCAATTAAGGCAAATATAAAATTTGATAAATTTGATAAATTAATAAAGTAAAACTTGAGATGAAAATTTACATACATAACCCGAGATTCACCTATATTATATAAACCTCCTTTTTTATTATGTTAAATCAATTCAATCAAATGGCATATGAGGGTTGGAATATAAATTAAAATTTAAAATCAAATAATATATATAGATATAAATGGTCAAAATAATTCTATTTGAAAGACAAACTTATGTTTTGATTTTAAATTTTCAAAAATTAATAAAATTATATTATTTTGGTGGATAAAAATTAGTGGTCCCAAGTTATTTAAAATAAATTGGGTTAGTTGGTGACAAAAATATTTATTAATAAACTTGAAGAGATATGAAAGGTATAATGCCTCTAAGTGGAAAATTAAAATAAGGAAAAATATTATGGAACCAATGTAGGAAATGTGCCCCTAGTAGGGCTAGATAAAGCATATGAAAAATGCACACAAAATAGTTTTTTCTCATAGATGCATGTTAAATACCATGGTAATGTAGGCAGGGTGCATAGTAATACCAAAAATAATAATGGTGGGGTAAAGATCATGGCACCCACATAGTATATACATGATATATCTTATGGAAAAAAAATTAGAATATCACATAGTATATCACATAAAACACACTATAGTATATCACATAGCTACATAAAGGAAATCATCATGAAAGGATATATAGCTCACAAGACATGAAGACATGACCAATAGAGGATCCTCTATGGATAAATACACAACAATAAATTGACTAAAAAAACACTAAAACATACACAAACATACACAAGAAAGTAATAAAATGTATGGTGGTGTGTAATACATAATATAACCAATATAATAACCATATGTAACCACATAATGTAGATCTCCATGAAAACATACAAGTTGTAGGTACTAGCAAGATGTGATACAATCAATGTAAAATATCTCAATGTGATAAATGGAAAGCAAAAAATATATCATTGTAAAATATGGTGTATATAAATGCCCCTAAGGGAGGGCAACCCCCAGTGTATCATACTTTGAAAGGTGTGGGAAATAGAATAACCACATATCATCTAAAAGTGCATAATAATATACAACCTATATATCTTGCATCTTGACAACTCAAATAATATGATGATAATCATGTGTGTAAGTAATGAATGCAAAAACAAAATTATCATAGGAATATAATCATGATATGTATCTATTGATAAAGTAATTTTCTTTTTTTTTTTTTGAATTTTACACCTTTGTCACAAGAGTTAGTAAAGGAAAAATACTAGGGGCTAGGGGAGGGGGGGCACACAAGAATCATAAGTGAAGCTAAATTAAACAAAATAAAAATGCAAAATGCAAAAAATCAAGAGAAGAATGTAAATAGGCAAGCTAGGGGGTGAAAAAAATAAGAAGAAGAATAAGAAGATTCCAAATATCCCTCAACTTCCCTTAAAACTCAATATATGCTAGGATGTAAGGCCTTGATATATATATATATATATATATATATATCATTGGTAAATACACACAAGTGTTTAAAATGGGATAAACAATCAGATAGGTAAGGGCCAATGTAACATGGCTAGCAATGAAAAATTGATTAGCTAGAATCTTGTCAATGCAAAATATAAGTAAAGTGTCAAAGTATCAAATATATAAGATATATGAGGAATGAAATCAAACTCAAATGAGGAAATCATGTGAAAGATATGGCATATAGAAGAAAATAGGATATGTATAGTAAGAATATTATGGTACAATAATGATATATCAATTAACCATGAGATATAGGTTAGCTTAGCTAACCAATGATCTCATATATAATGTGAAATCCTTGACTATAATATCAATTATGTAACTTAAAGTATCATAAAATTATTCATTAGATGTGTAATAATCAAGATAATAATCTCAAAGATAGATATGTGGAGATTAGGCTCAAAGATATCCCTGAACCTCTTGAGAATAATTGATAGGAATATATCAGGATAAAACATATTATTAGATATGATTTATATTAATATATTGTAAATAAATATTAGGGTGTGGATGATTATGAATTGTAAGTCTCTAAGGTGAAATTATGGGAATTGGATCTCTAATAATAGTTATATTATATGATGGTGTCACATAAAAAAATGTAGTAGGAACCATAATTGATGGTGATGACATAATAACAGGCATAATATGAATTTAATAATTTATTCCTTATTAAGTGCACTATATAATCACACGTGATCTCTAATTTTGGATATGTAATTCACAAGTTATTCCCTAAATAGTATGTATACATAATTGTGCATAAACTTAAGACAATGGTGTAGTGTAAAAGGTTATGATATGTTTAATAACTTTGTGGGCATTCAAGTAATATATTATATGATCTTATATTTGATACTATGAAAAACAAAGATAAAAGGGTTTGAGGAATAATTTTAAATGGTAGTGTAATAACACAAAATTGTACGTGAAATGCCATTGTAACTATGAAGTATCATAGGTATACTAAGTAAATTTCACTCAATGTAGCCTTAACTAGAAAAAATGACATTGTAAATATATTTTCACTTGAACTATTTTCAATGATAATATCATGTGTGCTTTAATGATGATAATCAAAAAACCATGAATGTATAAAGGACCATTTTTACTCGTCATTAGGTATTGCATGGTCATATAATAGGATTGAAGGTGTTTTATCTTGTTGCTTGTGAATTTTATGGAATGTAACATTATAAACTCCATTCTGATGAGATTCATCAAATGGTGAAATATGAGGATCAAAATATTTATATATTAAAAAAATCCTAATTGTAAGCATTAAGTGTTTATATGTCCATTTGAAATGGTATTAATTTATATTTAGTCTCCTTGATTTGGTCATGGTAAGGTTTGGATTGATTAAGAACTAGGTTAATAGTTTTTTAAGACTTTGTTCATTTTTACCCAATTCATTATTTTTTCATCCCTTTGGTTTTATATATTTGAATTTGGTACCATATTTCTCAAATACAATTGGAAAGGGACCACTAGGATGCATTGGATTATAAGTTTGTAAAAAATTATTCACCATAGGTCACTTTCCCATATCCATGGAAAGTGGTATGTCATTATTGGTGAAATATTTGGTACTTATGGCAAATTTAGATTTCATAATAATATAGGAGATAAAAAAGTCTTTCCTCTATTATGAGGGGAGGTTCTCTTTATTTAAAGCAGTAAAAACTAATCTACAATATATATATATATATATATATATATATATATATATATGTATATGTATATGTATATGTATATGTATATGTATATATATGTATGTATATATATATATGTATGTATATATATATATATATATGTATATGTATGTATATATATATGTATGTATGTATATATGTATATGTATATGTATATATATATATATGTATATATATATATATATGTATATATATACATATACGTATGTATATATATACATATATATATATATATATATATATATATATATATATATATATAATTGGAGTTGTTGCTAGGGTCCGAATAATGGAAATGCAATGGTCAAGTGATCACACGAGATGAATCTGGTGCATGCCACAAAGAAGCTAAAGCAAAGTGAAAACGCTGAAAGAGAATTTGCAAAAGACAAATAGGAGAAAAACCCAATATTCGATTAACTTAAGATGGCCAAAGTGAAGAATACATATAGGAGAGCACATAAGTAACTCCACAAAAGGTGGTCAAAGCACCCCAAGAATATACTATAACTCCATGAAAGGTGGTGACAAGGTGCTAAGAATAGAGAAGTAAGTCCCATACCTGGAATAGCTTGTCAAAGGAGTTACTTATGACATTATTATGACACCTATGACACATCTATGACATACATCTCCACATAAGCTAGCCTATACCACGAATGTAGAAAAACTCCATGCATGCACAAATATATAATATTCCCTAATTAAATAATAGGGAAAAATAAAAACCTACACTAACACCCCCCCCATAAGTGTAGCTTAGGTGGGCAGTGTGGAAATATAAAATGGGTCCCGACAACTAGGCCTGATAAGGTACCCATGTACAAATGCAATCTCCCATAAGATAGAGAAAAGGAGAAAGCCCGTAGGAAAAAACTCCCCCCCCCCAAAAGAGAGACATAAAAGATATGAAGAGGCTAGTGCCCCCCCCCAAAGATGATGATGCTGCAGATGTGGACCGCACCCCAAGAAGAGCTCATAGATGAATGAACTTGCTCTCGGTGAAAGGTTTGGTGAAGATGTCTACAACCTACTCCAAAAACTGGCAAAATATCAAGCCAATGACCTAACTATGAATAAGCTCCCGAATAAAATGCATGTGAATCTCTATGTGCTTGGTCTGTTGGTGCTAAACTAGATTCTTGCAAATTTGAATGGTACTCTAGTTGTCACAATAAATGATGGTGGGCTGCCTGATAGGAATGCCAAACTCAGAAAGTATCCCCTAAAGCCAAATATCCTCAGTAGTTGCATTAACAACTCCCCTGTACTCTGCCTCTATGGATGATATAGCAATAGCATTTTGCTTCTTGCTAGACCAACTGATAAGACCAGAACCTAGAGAGAAACTGTAAACAAAAGTGGACTTGTGAGTCTATGAATCTCTAGCCCAGTCTGAATCTGTATACCCAATCAAGTCAGCCTCTATGCCAAATCTGTAATGAATTCCATATCTATGTGAACCTTGTATGTAATGCAAGATTCTCTTAGCTGCTTTCCAATGCTGCTCATGAGGTTCTTGCATAAATCTAGAGACAAGTCCCATAGCATATGATATGTTAGGCCTGGTGTGAGTCAAGTAGATGAGACTGCCAACAAGTTGTCAATACCAAGTGGCATCAACTAATGGTGAATAATAGTCAGCCTCAAGCTTGACTCCTGATAGAAAGGGAGTCGGAGATGGCTTCTAATCAGCCATATGAAACTGAGACAATAAATCAAGAGCATACTTAGGTTGTGTAAGAGAAATCCCTGAATCTGACTGTGAGATCTCAATGCTAAGGAATTAGTGAAACAAACCCAAGTCTGTCATGTCAAATCTATCCTAGAGAGATGCCTTCACCACTACAATAGCCGATGAAGAACTCTCGGTGATCAAAAGGTCATCAACATATAGAACCAAAATCAGGATCTAATCATCCTGCCACAAGAAGTAGACATTGGGGTCAGAATGGCACCTAGTGAAACCCACTGTGAGAAGGAAGGAATCCATCTTGGCATACCAAGCCCGAGGGGCCTGTTTGAGGCCATAGATAGATTTCCTAAGTCTGCATAATAAGGAAGAATCCTAAAAAAATCCTAGCAGCTGCTCCATGTAGATCTCCTCCTCTAGGTCTCTGTGAAGAAAGGCACTCTTCACATCCATCTGGTGCACATCCCAACCATGTGCTGTGACAATAGCCAAGGTGAGTCAGATAGAAGTCATCTTTGCAATAGGTGCAAAGGTCTCTGAGTAGTCAATGCTTGCCGCCTATGAGAAACCCTTGGCAACTAATCACGACTTGTACTTATCAACCAACCCATCTGCTGCAAACTTGGTCTGATATATCCACCTAGATCAAACCATCTTCCTTCCCTTAGGAAGTGAAGTCAAGTCTTAAGTGTGATTTTTGATTAAGGAAGAATATTCTTCCTCCATAGCACTATCCCACTCAGGTACTCCCAATGCCTGTCGAAAAGCTTGAGGATCTAAAACTGAGGCAAAAAAGGCATGTAGATCTCTCTAAAAACCCCCCCTAATACGTCTGTCATTTGTAGGATATCTTACCCAAGTGCCATCACTCTCAAGTGTCTATCTAGCCTAAAGTGGCCCAAAAGTGGGTGAGTCAGGTGCTAACTCCTCATCCTTTGATTGACTAGAGGTGGATGACTCTACATCACTATCCTCACTATCTGAACTCAAAGAAGAAGAAGAAGAAGATGTCTCTGGCTCAAGAACCTACTGTGGCTGATCTAAGTTTGAGGAATCATCATGAAGAAGTAGATCCAATGAGAGAGAAGAAGTGCCAAGTGTTGAGTCTCTAGGACTCTCCTGAAAGTAGACACTTCTCTCAATGAACAACTCATGAGTGGTCGAATCTAGAAGGTGATACCCCTTAACACCATCCAAATATCCTACAAAGATGTAAAGCTTGGACTGATGTTCCATAGCTTTGTGTTTCTTCTTCGGTATGCAGGCCATGGCTGGGGATCCAAAAACCCTAAGGTACTCAACATCAGGTTTCCTTTTATGCCAATCTTCAAAGGGTGTTATCCCTTTTAAATCTTTGTGAGGAACCCTATTTTGAATGTAGCAAGCACAATTGATGGCTTCAGCCCAGTACTGTGGTGCTAAGGATTTGGAGTGAATCATATAGGTACCCATCTCTTTCAAGAACCTATTTTTGCATTTTCCAACCCCATTTTGTGAAGGACTATAAGTGACTATGCACTGCAAATCAATCCCCTCTGTGGTGTAAAACTGCTCAAACCTGTTGCTAACATACTCCCCTCCATTATCAATTCAAAGAAGCTTGATGGATTTCTCACTCTATTTCTCAATAAGAGCCTTGAAGTCTAGAAAATTTTCAAACACTTCAGACTTTTGTTTGAGAAAATATATCCAAGTGTACCTAGAGAAATCATCAATGAAAGTGAGGATCTACTTGGACCTTGTGAAAGATGGTTTGGGAAAGGGTCCCGATACATCACTGTGGACTAACTCCAAAGGTTGTGAAGCCCTCCAAGCTTTGCCTTTGTCAAATTTGGCTTTGTAATGCTTCCCAAGGGAGCACCCCTTGCAAAGTACTTTTGAGAATTAGACACGAGGCAAGCCAATGACCATGTCATGTTTGCAAAGTTGCTCAAGGTAGCAGTAGTTAAGGTGGCCAAACTGCTTATGCCATAATTTGCTAACTCCATCTAAATGAGTCAGCAATGCTGTTGGAAAAGAATCATGTGCAAAATGTGAGGTGTATAGCTTTGCTTGGTGATCTACCCTACCCACTACCACTGTAGTATCACTATGCAACTCCCTGATAGCCACTGAATCTGGTGAAAACTCAACTCTCATGCCCCAACCAATGTGATTGATTTGGTACACTGATAGGAGATTGGTTGAAAGAGAAGAAACACTTAAAACATTATTGAATGTTCCTCCTTCCATTTCAACTAACCCTCTCCCTGCAATGGAAACTGATGTGTCATCACCCAAACTAATTGAAGTCATGCTACAAGGCTCTAAAGATGAAAACTCAACTAGGGAAGAGCCCATGTGGTGGGAAGAACCTGAGTCAATGACCCATGAAGATGTAGAAGCTTTTATAGCTACAAGGGCCCTGGCCTTTTCTTTCTCCTTACCCTTGCCTTTTGCCTTAGTAGAATTTTGGGTAGATGAATTCTGCTTGATGGACTCAGGAACACCTATGTTGTGCTTCTCTAGAAGATGAGTTAGGTGATCTATTTGTTTCTTCATGCATTTGTGTTCATCATGCTCTGTCTTCTTACAATAGGCAAACTTAACCTTCTCCTTCTTAGGTTTAGCATTGGAGGAGGAAGACTCAGTGTTGTTTTTGGCAAGATTGTTGTTTTCTTTCTTCTCTTGGTCCTTGTTTTTTTTTTCTTCTCCTTTGTTGAAGTCTTATCCTTACCATTTCCAGCTATCAAAGCTTGGGGTTGAGTAGACTTTATTTTGCCCATTTGAATTAGCTTATCTTTCTCCCTATTCAGGTTGACAATGAATGAATCCAAAGAAGGCATTTTCCATGTAGTGCCAAGGGCACTTTTTGTGGCATGGA
Organism: Torreya grandis; assembly: GCA_037957365.1. Classification (NCBI taxonomy): domain Eukaryota; kingdom Viridiplantae; phylum Streptophyta; class Pinopsida; order Cupressales; family Taxaceae; genus Torreya; species Torreya grandis. Next base: position 2,464,154 of record JARHVA010001955.1, read on the forward strand.
AAGTGGAGACAAAGACGGAATAGCTTGGACCTAACTTTGTGAGAATAGAAAGGATGAGTTGATCATCTTTCTTATCTATCCCACATTCTTTCAATTATAATCTAAGGGCCTTAAACTTAGTGAAGAAGTCTTTTAGGGTGTCAAAGTTGCTAGGACTTAGACTTATGAGTTCATTTTCGAGCTCATGACCTCTCATCTCATCAAGCTTCCCAAATAAGGTTTCTAAGGTGTCCCATATGTCTTTGGGATTCTTGGAGGTTTCTAAATGGAAGAGAAGTTTTAGAGACATGGACAAGCTCAGTAATCTATAGACTTCATCACTACGGTTGTACCACTTGACCTTTTCAGCATCAGTGCTGGGTTCTACTTCAGTACCCATGGTGATCCTATACAACCCTTTACTTCTAAGAATAATTGAAATTTTAACCTTCCATTCATGATAGTTGAAGGGTGTTAGGAGTTTAAGTTGAAAATAATCCATTTTAAGCTGAATTTAGGTGAAGTTGTGTTGATTGCAAGTTGTGAAATTATGTAGAAAAGAGAATGAAAGTAAAGATTGCAAGTGCTAAAAAGCAATCACACGCCCCCAAAATTTTGATCCCCCCTAAATATGCAAGTGCATGCTCAAAATATGTCAGGCTCAGTTGAGAATGTGTCTTAGAGCAATCAATGCAAGACTTTAAGCAAATAGGACATCGGACTCAGCCAAAAATGTGTCTCGGGAGACCCAAATTTTTGACACTTTATAAAGTAGTGAATTTTTGACAATTATCTATCCTAATTCATGTAAAATTGAAAACTAAGCACTTTTGAAAAATATGGCACTCGAATCCGAGCTACCGTTTGTAAGATTTTAAAGTTTTAATTTCCCGTAAACTAGTAATTTTGCAAAAAAAATAACACTAAAACATTAAAAAAATGCCTATTTTGAGAGAGAGAGAGAGTGGCCTTCCAGCCACTCATTAGAATCGATACGGAGCAAAAAATGAAGTGGTTTAGTCTTTTGAGGGGGATTCAGTGCCCTGCCAATCCAGGCCTCAACTTCGTCTTCGTCAAGCAAAGATACAAGTTTAAAAAAAAAACTTTAAATTGCCTTCAATGCTATTTTCTCAAAAATAACTTAATTCATCAAATCATAAAATCTGATCTTAGAATATAAAGATAATTCAAATGAGAAATAAATAGCATAAAGTCAAATTTCGTTGGATTTGAAGTGGGCCCACCAAAGAGAAGCGCCAAAAATGAAGTGCCCAAACCCTAACTTCTTTTGCTAGAATTTTTTCTGATATTGGGCACTACCAAAGGATAAATTCAGGGCTAAGATGAATCAGGATGTTTGCTGGGAGGTTGAGGAAGGTTGTGAGCAGCTACCAGAGACTTGCAGATTGAGAACACGCAGGGTTTTAATGACCCCCAATACCAAAACATTGCTGAATGGACGTTTTTTCAATCAGAGCCTTAAAAAATGCCTCCCTCAGATCTGAGGCTGCATGTAGAGGCCAAAAAAACTCTTTCCAAGGTTTTGCAACTGGTCAAAGTGCCTTTTTACTCCATTCAGGGCTGAAACAGAAATTATGGGGCGCCAACTTCCACCAGAGAGCAAAAAATGTGATCTGATTTTTCTATTGGTCTGTAGGATGTTGGAAGAGTTGTGGAGATCCTTCACATAGCTGAGAAACTCTACAAATGAGCCTTTGAAACTGCCTTGGTAACCAACACATGGATTTGTCCTGATAAATAATGAGAACCACAACCAAACCAACAAAAAACAATACCACAAAGGCAGTCCATAGGAAAGATAAATGCAACACAAGAAATGATATTGAAAGGCTTTTTCAGATCAGATCTGGAAATAAGAAAAAGAACATAAAGAGAACTCCACTCCTCACATTTTCAAAATAAACTAATAGCATAACCAGACACACGATTATCGGGGTGGCTTTGATACCATATTGGAGTTATTGCCAGGGTCTGAATAACGCGAATGCAATAGTCAAGTGATCACATGAGACAAAGCTGGTGCACACCACAAAGAAGCTAAAGCAAAGTGAAAACACTGAAAGAGATAATTTTCAAAAGACAAATAGGAGCAAAACCTAATATTTGATTAACTTAAGATGGCCAAAGTGAAGAATACATATAGGAAAACACGTAAGTAACTCCTCCACAAAAAGTGGTCAAAGCACCCCAAGAATAGACTATAACTCCTCAATAAAGGTGGTGATAAGGTGCTAAGAATAGAGAAGTAACTCTCATACCCGGAATAGCTGATCAAAGGAGTTACTTATGACACCTATGACACATCTATGACACACATCTCCACATAAGCTAGCCTATCCCACGAATGTAGGAAAACTCCATGTATGCACAAATATATAATATTCCCTAATTAAATAATAGGGAAAAATAAAAACCTACACTAACACACACACACACACACACACACACACACACACACACACACACACACACACACACACACACACACACACACACACACACACACACACACAATTTGAATGAAGGGATTTGGTGACATTCAACTAGGAAAGAAAAAATGGAAAGAGAGAAGGTTAAGGGTCACAGGCAAATGAACAAACACAACTTTCATTGAACCACACAATGAAAACAAACTGAAAGGAAGTAAATTAATTTAGGATTTCAAATGTAATTAGTGCTTGGAATAATGAGTTATGTATTAACATAAGAAAAACAAATTCCCATTAAGGAAAATAAGAAACAACATTCTAGTATTTTCCTTGGTTCATGGACAAAAGAGTAAGCACAAAGTTTCCTTCTTCATCCTCTTCAAGATTATAAATTACGTACATCAAATATCCCCTTTACAATAGCCATTTTTTGTATTTATAACAAGATAGAATGGGCTAACCCTTGAAATTCAAAATGACTCTTGGAATTTTCTTTTTCATCTTATTCAATCATTTACAATTTTCAATTTTATAAAAAGGAAATATGAATTCCCTAAAACATAAGTTAGGAAATAAAAATAAAAATATATAGACTCCACTAGGGAGACTTGTTGGTGTAGTGACTGGTGTTGAAGATCTTGGTTCAGATGAAAAAATTATGGCTTGTTCTTTATCTCAAGCAGCCTTGAATTTTCTAAACTTCTTTACTACTTATGTAGCACCATGACCTTTAGGACTACTACATGTTTACATCGGGTAATCCATCTCTTAGAGACTAGTAGCATTACATTTGGGATCTCTGTTAGTTCATTAACTGATTATTCATTTATTTGATTGAGACATGGAGCTCACTGATTATAGACATGGAATCCATAGTGAAAGAACTTTCTTTGAAGAGTTCTTCTTTTATATCCTCTCTAAATTGTTATTTTACTTCATGAATGGTATGCAAGGTGATTACATCTTCCTGGAATGAGTCGCAATGAATCTCATCTATGTTAGAAGAGATCATATTTTTCTTTTCCTTTGAAATATTGTTATGCTCATTTAATTATTTTATTTATAGTTTATAACCTTAATATTTTAGAGGGTGCATTTATACGATTTGTAGGAAGTCTCATCCTCTGGTTTATCAAAGATCCCAACTTTGACCATTACATCTATATTAATTTCAATAATTTCATGAACAACTTCTTTTACATTCTCCCATAAAATTATCTCTCTTATGTGAACTTTGATCTATTGATTTATATTAATTACTTCTTTATCAATGGATGAGAACAACTTTATCACCTCTTCAATGTATTTCATTCCACTGATCAACACTTCATTCACCCAAGCCTATAGTGTCTTGCTATATGAATCTTATTTACTAATTATGGCAATAATTTCCTTATCTATACCTAACACATGAGAAAGAGCATCAACCTGAGGTACCATAGGCATGTCAATAGGATTGAAAATGTAGTTGATGTACCCCACCAATTATTTGATCTAATCTTGAATTTATTCTTGGTTGAACTCATCTTATTCTAATATTTTGATTATTCTCTTGGTAGTCTCCCTTAATCTATGAAATTCACTTTCCTTGGTTAATGTTCTGAGTGATATTATCTTGAGAGTATAGTCACTCATGTTCATCTCTGAGACATCCTTCTCCACATTAGGTTTCACAATTTAAACAAATTGAGCACTAGAAGGATCTGACACCAATTTGGAAATAGTTTTATCCTTCTTAGGAAGAGGATTCTTGAAGGGGTCAACTATTATGTCTAAGTTAGGGAGATGTTTTTCCACCACACTCTTTCTTTTATTGATTATTAGTTATAACCAATAGAATGACATAGTACTAAAAGGACTCATTTGGGTTCCATTGGAGGAGGTGTGGGATGCTTTGGAGGAGTAGCTTCTGGGAGAGGATGAACACTTGGATAAAATGAAGGTGTTGCCTATTGTGTTGAAATAGTGATAATAAGGGAGGGATCACCAAGGGGGCAAGAGAGGACTACATCATTACAATTTTATTTGATACTTTTTTCCTACCAATTATAGGACTATATTCATAATTTTTTCCTAGTTATTTCCCTTACTCAGGATCTTCATCATCATTTTTATATCCCAAATTTTCACCCTAGATAATTCAAAGAGACCTCAAATTTTGGATAACATGGAACTATCTCTACAAATAGGCAAGTTACTACAAGAGATAGATCTCTAGATTTGAAGGGATATCTCCTTTGATATATCTTTTAGGCTCACACACTACACTAGGATAATCACTATTAGGGGTGAAAATTAAATAAGCAAACAAAAAATAAACCTATACTAATGAAGGTGATACACAAAAGATAACACCACAAACATACTTACATCTGTACTAAGGAAGAAGACTGCTAAAATTGATCTCAATTCATAAGTTCTTATAGCATAAGTGTTTCTACATGGAGGTAAATTTCTATGCATATCTAGAGGTGGGTGAATATTAGGTTTTATCCTATACATTAATAATCTCACTCACACTTCAAGTACACCTTAACAAATAGCTACACTTCATGAGACATGTTATAATAAATGCTACTACTCACATAATGCATACAAGAGTAGAATGGAATCAACGAGAAGACATTCATCACTTGTCATCTAAATTAACTAATTGACATACTTAGGAAAGATATATAGAGATAAAATAAACTTCATAAATATATTCAAAGGCAAAACATGATGCCAAACCAGCAGGGCTTCACCATACCAATTGTGGAATTTTTTACAATGCCAAAATGGATTGAATATATAGAGCATAGGAGAGGAGAGACAAGGAGTGAAGCTGTATAGTCACAAGGCATGGTGTCAATACTTTGAAATCAGCTACAATGTAAGATAATGAGTTAGAAAATAGGTCATGAAGTTGTATTGGACAAGTGTCCATCTAAAACATAGCATCTTCATAAGGTTTTCATTGAGATCTTCATTATTTTTCCTTGAAATTGCCTTGGTGATGAAGAGTCCACTTTATTGTTCAAAACTACCACAAAATTCCTTAACACATATCATCTAACTTGAGAAGGTGGAAAACTATGTTTGATAGCCATGATACACCTCAACTGATGACCTTCTCCTTGCCAATTATCTCTTACCTTCTTGTAGCCACTCACTAGCCCTCTAGGCATGATTCATACACTTGTCACTAGGGTGACCTATAGATTATCATGGAGATTAATTACATGGGTGTGAAACAAATCATCAAGGATTATTTTTCCTCTGGTCTATCATGTAGACCTCAACATAAATCAGCATCACACTTCTCACTTCAAATTTTGATAGTCACCCTCTTTCTCAATGTCTTGTTCAAGATTGCCTAAAATAACTAGCTTAATAGAGGGATTTTAAGGTAGACTATAGTGATAATGAGATATTTGGAGTTATAAAACATCTCTAAAGGCCTCCCACAATGATTTTATTCTATAAATTCTCTTTTGTACCTTCAATTCAACTCAAAACGTATAGAAAACATAGTATTAGGCATGCCTGTACAAGTGATAATATAGAATAACTGAGTGAAAAGGGGCTTGAGAGAGTGTCAAACATTTCCAAATCACCCTTTAGGTAAATTAACCCCTTATGGATGCATTTCCATTCATAGCTTCTTCATCAGGTTCTTGAGAGGGTTTTAGGTTGTTTAGGTTCTTAGTGATGATTCATAAAGGTTATATGTTTATCCTTTGAAATAATCCCACTGAGTTCAATTAGAGGACCCTCCTTATTGGCCCCAAATTTTGGCTAAGTATTATCCATTTTGGCATGGAAGGACCACAACATGGAAGGACCGTGGTGAGGAATTTTTTAGGCATATAAGAACCATGGTGTGGAACCTATAGGGTGCAAGAAGACAATGGCATGGATGGACCAACGCAAGAGGACCCAGTCAAAGAAGAATTGGTCATGAAGAAATTGAGGACTTAGGACTCATAACTGAATTAGAAGACTAAGGGAGTTCATGGGAAGTGAGATAAGTTAAGGGAATGATTCATATGGGACATAGACCTTTTTCATAGGAAGTTTTGCACTAACCCATAAGGAGAGGAACACATGGTAGTAAGGATCTACCATAAAGCATGGATATAGGGGGTGTAAAGGCATAGATCCTTATGAGGAGAATTTGTTGAATGCCATGATGCCCAGTCTATTGGGAGATCATTTCAAAATTACTTGAGTCATTAATTATTGTAAACACTTGGTTAGGGATAAACAAGTATAAATACCCCTATTGTAAAGGACTACAGAGATGATAATGGATGGATGTATTTTTATTGTGATGCTTAAGCTTAATATACAAAGTTGAGGGTTTTATCAAAATTATTGAGTTCATAATGAATAATGTCATGTGAGTTACTTAACATGAATTTTGGAGCATCTTTTCTTATATAAGATGTAACTCTAAAACTGCAATGTTGCTAATCTATGTAATTATGGTAATAGAACCTAAAACTCCAAGGATTGTAATAGTATATCTTTACATTTATGGAATATCTAATTGAATACATCTTTGACATGAAGAATATAACTAAGTGTTATTGTGTAATAAAAACCTATGAGAACTGGTCTTAAGCTATGTGCTTTGGGTGAGTGTGCAAGACCTCAGTCTTATCTGAAAGGGCTAGTGTGCTAGCTCATTGGGCTAGACTTTAGTACTGGCATTGTCTTTACAATTAAAAAAACCAACATTTTGGTTCCATTACCAAGACACATAGAATTTTCTACTTAGTCATGGAAAAATTTTGACCACATTACTCTTGAGAATATAGAATAATGGATTACTAGTGTTGAAGATAACTTTGCAGTTCCCTACCTTGAACTAAAAGTTTTGACATGGTAGTGAGTAGAGAAGAATATCTATATCACATTGTATGAAACCTTATTTTTTGAGATGCCAATTCACTTACATGATTGTATCTATACATATGCTCAAAGATAGTCCAAAAACCTTAGGAAAAGGTAGCCTTGGACCCATGAATGACAAAGATCTTTAACTTAACTTGAAACCCCATATACTAGAGCTGTTAATGTATGGTGGAAAGGAGTTTTGAATAGATACATTTTGTAGTAAGTTATAACCACCTATTCATGTCTTGAATAATAAAAGTTCCAATTCCTTCTAAAACCACATGGCCATTACATTAGACATTTTTCCATAGAAATTAAGAAGATATTTGTTGATTTGGGACTTGCAACTATGTCAATGGAGAGCCAAATCTTTATGTGCATGAGCCACACAATTGGGAAGGGGGCAGAAATAATTTGGTAAAATATTATGGGTTTAAAATGATATTTTTTTAATGGGCATTATAGAAGCATAAGTATGATGAATCTTGACAAAGAATTATGTGAGTTATTGGCATAGGAAAGGATCAGGAGAACTCAAGAAGTGTTGTCAAGATCTGCAGGGAAGTAGAGATGCAAAAAGAGGACCTCACCACCTTTGATCCATGCCCTATGCCTCTAATATAATATGGAAAAACTATCTAGATGATGGTAACTAAAGAACTAAGTATGAACCACTCAAGCTCCCAAACCATAGTGTGTGCTCATGCTCTTGAATTAAATGAAGTACACATATGTAATTGGGACACAAATAGCATATAATCAAAGACTGAGCTAGTAAGGGATAATGAAACTCTACCATTTGACATACATATAAACTTAACACTTTCCTTCCCCCTTCAAAGGAATTTCATGGTGAAATTAGGGATACCTAAAGGGCCTGGCCCTCAAAGTGGACAAAGTATAGGCCTAAGCTTAGTTAATCACCCTGCTACCATGCTTCATACCATGAGTGCTATAGTTGAATTCACTAGATGTGGACTAGATGGAGGCACAAGAGGAAGTATTGGACTTCCCCCTTAAGGGATAGGGGTTGGAGGTTTAAAACCACCATTTTAGGCACCTTAGCTAATAATAGTGTATTACTAAATGATGATTTGCTTACTTGAATATCAAATCATGGAGAATACAACTGAGCATGTCCAGAAATGTGAACTTATTTGAAGAGCACACAACATCTCCTCTTCTGAGTGTAAAGCCACATAGTTTAAAACTATGATTTTGGAGTGTACACACAAATGGTATAGGAATTTTGACCCTAAAAAAGTGATGGTTGAATTTGATCAACTTAAATTAGCCTTTCTTCAAGAGTTTGACATTCCTAAATTTGAGTAACAAAGCATATCCATATTGAAGGACATAAAATAGGGACTTATAAAAGCATGCGAGAGTATGATGTAAGGTTTAAAACATTTTTATCTAAACTATAATTTAACATTAATTCTACTCAACATGCACAATGGTTTGTGAGAGGATTGTTACTACTTTTTTGATGAACCTTATCTCAGAAGACTTTCACTAACCTGTGTGAAGCCTTGGAAGCTACCCTCCATGTTGAAGTAATTAAAAGTATCAATACTAGGATCAACCCATTTATATAATTTTAGATAACTTCAATGGCATCATATATTAAGAAATTAACAACCAATAGAGTAAATTATACACACAAAAATGTTTGGTGCATTGACTACAAATCTAAAGGGCATACATAGAGCAACTACATGCAAAAGAACATTCATGCAGTACTTACATTATGTGAAATTTGTCATGAAGAACATGATGTAAACTCTTAATCACTTGTGTAATGATCAACTCACTCAAAGGTATTTGAATATTGAAAATTCTATGATGCTTATACTCATGACACTAATGACTGCCATTTGATTAGTCACATTCATGAATCATGAGCATGTGTCATGCACCAAACCTCTATAGGAAAAAATCAAGATAATGGTGGTTACCATGGCCAAGGTAGAGGATAAGGATAAGGAGGTGGTCACTTTATACCCAAGACATGTTACAAATGTGAATCCCTAGACCACTATCAGAGAGCTTATCTAGAATACCCTACATGTGCTTTCTGTAAAAAGAACCATCGACTGGAGGAATGTCTTGACTTATACACAACTATCACTAAGGAACAAAATGAAAAAGGTGTAGGAATGATACAAGTTGAGAAATCACATTGGCATATGTGATTAGGCACCCCAAATTTTCAATAGGTGAATATTACCACACGTAGCGAATAGTCTCAATCCACTTCCTGTGAACTAGGAATTTGACTAAGAAGAGGAGATTAGTATTATGTTAGTGAAAAAATGGGTAAATCAAATTGAAAAACAACACACTAAATTAACACCTTCATTATTATTTACTAGGGCGAGCTTAATAATCAAACAAATGACAAACATAAATAAAAAGTAAGGAAAAACAAGAATCCTTCACCTTCCTTAGATGATCCAAATGCTTTTATAGTGGCTTGCTTAGCTTGTGCTCATAAAGCCTATTGCAATGGAGCTTTACTATCCTCTACCTCCTCTTGGCACCTTTGGTTTTGGCTTGGATTGGATTGGAATCAATTTTTCATGGTAACACTAATTGCAATAGCGTTTGGAATCATTTGTGCATTATAACTTTGCATTATCAAGACTTAAAATTCATGTGGCAAGTCCTCTTATTTATAGATTTTTACAAATGGGTAGAATCAAATTGAACCATCCATCTAAATATTGAGATGTGTGGGTAAGGATTAATCCAATTTTTAAATTAAAATTCATAAATATGCTCATCAATATTTAGGATAGAGGAATAATTAAGAGGCATGGAGGGCATTAATGAGGTATGGGAAGCATGAATCCTGATATTTTTGGCATTTATGGCCTAGGGATGCCTTCCCAAGAAATGAGGTCACCTTACCACTAATCCAAAACTTAGAAGCTTTGGTTGAAATATAATTCAATAAATAAGAACAACACAATAACAATAATGCTATCTCTGAGAAGAGATGTTTTATTCATCAAATTTGCACATCCAAACACATGCTTATCTCTAAGAAGAGATGTCTGATTTCAATTTTGGGTTACATATTCATTTATACAAATTTTTAAGGTAGGAGGAGGATGTGGATGGTCACCAATCTCAAGGGAGATCAAGTGGTTCAACTTCCATGATTTACAACAATACAGAATTTAAGGAATTACTATTTTTAGAAACTTACTATTTTTATACTGCACTACTAAAATTAAAATTTAGGGCACTTCCATTTATTTTTTGGGGGTTAAAATCCACCAATAAAAGCTCTGTGCCATCTCACAATGTTCCACTTATTATTAGCTTTTCAACGGTTCAAATGAAGAGTCAAATGGAGTTATGGTGTAAAAGTTACGGCTCCCAGAAGTTCTACCACCAATTGGGGTAGAACCATCACCCAAATTGTCACCTAAAGTGTTTCTTGGATCATTCCTCCCTCCTTGAGAAGCAATGGTCCCCACTTCATCAATATTTGTCATCAAGTGTGGTATTTGTGTTTTGATTTGATTCTTTATGCACACTTGGAATGGACTATGCTTTATAGAGCTATACTTTATGGAGCTATGTAGGGCTCAATTGTTCACCATTTATATCTAACCATTAATCTATAGATGGAAGGTCATGAAATTATTCATCTTTTTATCTATTGGTTTCTATTATTGTGTTGTTTGTGTAGTTAGGGATACAATATCAACGTTTTTAGATTCTTATGGTTTGACCACCATGAGAATAAATTTATTGGCACTAATCAAGGAGATGGATGTGGAGGTGGTACCTATGATACCCTATAACATTGTGTTTCAAGAGTGAGAGTGATCCTTCAAGTTCTTGATCCATAAATTCCATGTCAATCATACATGAATGGCTGACCAAAGATTACATCACAAACATCTAGATTGACCACATCATATAAGACCTCATCTTGGAAAAAATTTATTGCATATGAGAGAAGACATTGGTGGGTGACACAGAGGTTTATTTGTGGACTCAACCATCCAATATATATGGCTTTGGGTGAGGCTTCATGGACAAATTTAGTCTTTTCACAACATTAGTAGAGATTAAATTCTTTTAACTCCCACTATTAAGATTGAAATGCAGAGGCTTACCTTTCACCCATAACTTAAAATGAAATAACCTTTCCTTATCATCTAACCTCTCCTCATGGGTCTATGATGAAGCAATGATGGCATCAGGCTCAGCATATACAATCTCTTCTTCATCCTCTTCAACTATAGGCTATGTATGAGGTAGATCAATAGATTTTGAAGATTGTGACTCAAAAAGTAGGGACTTGATGGCTCAACATTATTCTTTGGAGTGAGTTCTAGATTTGTGATAATCACACCACTTCCTAGTCTTTCCTTCCTTTTGCTTCAAATTTTGGCCTCGCATTTGACCTTCTTTATCACTTTTCCATTTTGAAGGCTGACTCTTTGTATTCATTCTGCCATGCTTTTGCTCAATCTTCAGTGTGAACTTTTACACCTCATCGAGGGTTTCCAAATTGAAGAGTTCCATTTCTCTCCATATGTACCATTGTAGTCCGCCACAATATTTGAGAACCTTGTGTTTCTCACTTTCTTAGATGCCCAATCTAGCATATAGAGAATGAAAAATGTTAGTGTAATCTTGAACAAACTATTCCTTACCTTGGTGAAGTTGTTTCCACTCTCTATATAGATCTTCATATGCTCTAATGGGGTATTATTCTTCCTTTACATCTTCTATAAAATCATCCTAGGTAGGTTCTACCTCAAGGACAATATCATCCATACTGAATCTCTTTTTATACACTTCCCACTAATTTTTTGACAGGCAATGATTCTTTTAAAAGAGCAAAAGTGATCTTCTCTTTATCAATGAATTTATTTAAATAAAAATAAAAATGATAAGTGATCCAACCAATTTTCTACTACATCAGCAATGATTTTTCCTAAAATTCACCTAAACTTGGAAGGGTGTTGGGGCACTGAAAGGATGTAGGGTTATAGATGAAGAGCCAAAATTTCCCATCAAAATTTATTAGAGAATTTGGGTGAATTTTTGTAGCATCTATGATTGTTGTTTTTTGAGGGCTTCATTCACCATTTCCTTGAAAGGATCGGATGTCTCAGTGTTGTCTGCCATTTGAAGTCATTTGGATCAAATAGGTGGATAGTCTACTAGTTCTATTTTCCACCCAAGCTTCCCATAATCTAACCTCATCCTTAGGATCATACACTCTAAAGACAATCCGCTCTGATACCACTAATCTAAAACTTAAAAGATTTGGTTGAAAGATAATTCAAGAAACAAAAATAACATAATAATAATGTTATCTCTAAGAAGAGATCTTTTATTCATCAAATTCGTAGACCCCAACATATGTGTATCTCTGAGAAGAGATGTCTAATTTCCATTTCAGGTTACATCTTCATTTATACATATTTTTAAGGTATGAGGAGGATGTGGAAGGTCACCAATCTCAAGGAATGGCATCGAGGGCAAGTGCCCCAAATTTCAATTTTAGTAGTGCAATCTAAAAATAGTAAGTTTCTAAAAATAATAATTTCTCAAATTCTGTATTGTTGTAAATCATGGAAGTCAAACCACTTAATCTCCCTCAAGATTGGTGACCTTCCACATCCTCCTCATACCTTAAAAACATGTATAAATGAAGATACAACTCGAAATGGAAATTAGACATCTCTTCTCAGAGATAGACATATGTTTAGGTCTACAAATTTTATGAATGAAACATCTCTTCTCAGAGATAGCATTATTGTTATTGTATTATTCTTATTTATTGAATTATCTTTCAATTAAATATTTTGAGTTTTGGATTAGTGGTATCAAAGCGGTTTGTCTTTAAAATGTATGATCCCGAGGATGAGGTCAAATTAAAGGAAGTTTAGGTGGAAAATAAAATCAGTAGACTATCCACCTATTCATTCCAAATGACTTCAAATGGTGGACAACACAGAGACATCTGATCCTTTCAAGGAAATGGTGAATGAAGCCCCCCAAAAACATCAAGCACAAATTCTACAAAAATTCACCCAGATTCTCTAATAAATTTTGATGGGAAATTCTAACTCTTCATTTGCAACCCCACATCCTTTCAGTGCCCCAACACCTTTCAAAGTTTAGGTGAATTTTTATATCCCTAAATTTTAATGAAAAATCAATATTGATGTATTAGAAAATTAGTTGGATTAAATATCATCTTATTTTTCTATAAATAAATTCATTGATAAAGAGATCACTTTTGCTCTTTTGAATGCATCATTGCCTATCAAAAAATTGGTGGGAAGTGTACAAAAAGAGATTCAGTATGGATGATATTAGCCTTGAGGTAGAACCTACTTGGGATGATTTCATAGAAGCTGTAAAGGAAGAATACTACCCCATTAGAGCATATGATGATCTGTATATAGAGTGGCAATAACTTCACCAAGGTAAAGAATAGTTTGTTCAAGATTACACTAACATTTTTCATTCTCTATTTGTGAGATTGGGCATCCAAGAAAGTGAGAAACACAAGGTTCTAAAATATCATGGTGGACTACAATGGTACATATGGATAGAAATGGAACTCTTCAATTTAGAAACCCTCGATGAGGTGTACAAGTTTGTAGTGAAGATTGATCAGAAGCATGGAAGAATGAATACAAAGAGTCAGCCTTCAAAATGGAAAAGTGACAAAGAAGATCAAACATGAGGCCAAAATTAGAAGTAAAAGGAAGGAAATATTGGGAAGTGGTGTGATTATGACAAATCTAGGACTCACTCCAAAGAATAATGTCAAGCCATCAAGTCCTTACTTTTTGAGTCACAATCCTTAACATCTACTACTCTACCTCATACACAGCCTACAGTTGAAGAGAATGAAGAAGAGATTATAGATGTTGACCCTGATGTCATCATTGCTTCATCACAGAACCATGAGTAGAGGCTAGATGACAAGGAAAGGTTGTTTCATTCTCAGTTATGGGTGAAAGGTAAGCCTCTACATTTCATTCTTGATAGTGGGAATCAAAAGAATTTAATATCTAATAATGTTGTGAAAATCCTAAATTTGTCCATGAAGCCTCACCCAAAGCCATATAGTATTGGATGGTTGAGTCTAGGGAGAAACCTCCATGTCACCCACCAATGTCTTCTCTCATATGCAATAAAATCTTTCCAAGATGAAGTCTTATTTGATGTGGTCAATCTAGATGTGTTTTATGTACTCTTTGGTCATCCATTCATGTCTGATCAACATGGCATCTATGAATCAAGAACTTGAAAGATCACTCTCACTCTTGGAAATGGATGCTACAGGGTATCAAAGGTACCACCTTCTACATCTATCTCCCTGATTAGTGCCAAGAAATTTGTTCTCATGGTGGTCAAGCCACAAGAATCCAAAAGGGCTAATGTTGCATCCCTAACTACACAAACAACACAATAAAAAAAGCTAATAGATAACAAGCTGAAGAAGTTCATGACCTTCCATCCACAGATTAATGGTCAGACATAAATGGTGAATAATCGGGCCCTACATAGCCCACAAAGCATAGTCCATTCTTAGTATGTATCAAGAATCAAATCAAAACACAACTACCACACTTGATGAATTTTTTTGATGCAATGGGTACCATTGCTTATCAAGGAGGGAGGAATGATCTGAGCAACATTTTAGGGAAATTCAGGTGATGGTTCTACCCCAATTGGTGGAAAAACTTTTGGAAGCTAATAATGAGGGGAACATCATGAGATGGCATTGAGCTCTGCTCGGTGGGTTTTGAACCCCAAAAAATAAACGAAAGTGCCCTAAATTTTAGTTTTATTAGTGTAGTCTAAAAATAGTAAGTTTATAAAACTAGTAATTCCTCAAATTTTATATTGTTATAAATCATGGAAGTCAAACCACTTGATCTCCCTCAAGATTGGTGACCTTACACATCCTCCTCCTACCTTCAAAATGTGTATAAATGAAGATGTAACCTAAAATGGAAATTAGACATCTCTTCTCATAGATAAGCATATGTTTGGATCTACAAATTTTATGAATAAAATATCTCTTCTCAGAGATAGCATTACTTTTATTGTGTTGGTCTTATTTCTTGAATTATCTTTCAACCAAAGCTTTTAAGTTTTGGATCACCTGATGATACATGTATTCAATATTAATTTATAAAAATAAGTTTTCAATAAGTTTCCATAGAATTATTAATTAGGCTCTAACTTGGTTTAACTAGATCTTAAGCATAATTAAGCACTTTATACATAAATTACTCAAATTGATCAGAATGCCATGTTATTGGTCCAAAATTTGATTGGATTGGAATTAGAATGAGATTTTAGATATATTGGATCCATTAACCTATTTAGGATGTTGTTAAAATATAATAACAAATGTACGTGTCTCATACAAGAAATTTGATAGAAAAGAGCAATTTAGAGCACCTAGATGCAAAAATTGGCATTTTGACTTGAAATGATCTGATCAAAGTTAGTTGGCCCATAAATTGCATTAACATATTTAGGGATACCCTAAATAAAATTGGCACTTGAATATGACAATTTCACATCATTTATCATGTTTTAATGTTTTTAGGCAAAATTTTGCACTTCAGTGGAAATTGGTCAAAATCCTGATTAGAGGTTATTGGTGGCCAGATTTAGGTGTCTACAATTTTCCCCTATTCGGGAAGGCATTACAAGTTATAAGTATATTAAGGTGTTCTAAAAGAATGAAAAGGTCTTGTATGCCTACAACTACAATGATGATAAACTAATTATATGATGCCCCCTTGAGGGAATGATTGGCATAAGTAGGTCAACAAATGTCCCTCAAAAAGAAAGAAGTGAAATATGGGGACCAAAGAAAGGAAAGATGATGGGGTGAAAACATAATGATATTGAAAAAGTAGTAAAAATCAATAAGAATGTAAATGGGATGGTGTACAATGGTTTTCCCAAAGGTGGTTGTAAGCATTGTACCCTGATAGTGGTAACATGGTATGATAACATAATGATTTTCCCAAAGATATTTATAATCATTGAAAAGATGGAGCTTCCCCAGTTAGGATAGATAAACAAGATAACAATGTGCCCCTATATGGGTAGAAAATGTAAAGTGGTGACAACAAAATGATTTTTCCAAAGGTAGTTATAATCATTGAGAAATATAGGTAGGATGGTGTGCAATGATTTGTCCATAGGTGGTTATAATCATTGGACCCTGATTATGGCAAACATGACAAACCTAGTCAAGGATGATGATAACTTAACATAGAGGGTAATGATGAATTAGAACAACCTAATGGTAGGGAGATGCTTGTCTGAATTAATAAAGGTTGAAATTCTTTCATGGTTAATTACTTTGTTTAGGATATGATTTAGATTAAATCAGTATGTCGGTGTCAAAGAGATGTTGATGCCAACATTTCTGAATAGACTTCTTGAAGCTAGGTTTTTTTGTAGCACGTGTCAGTAGGCATCATGGTATAAGATCATGAGGACTTGGCTAAAATATGCATGAGGACTGACTCCCAAAATCCAATACTCAAATAGAAAATAATGCACCTATGATAGAGACCATAATGATAATGTAAACATATGAATATGGATGTATTTGAGTATAGGTACACATAAGGAATCACCCAATGTACACACATATATTGAATCAAGGAAACAGTGCTAAAATCAAACAAACAAGCAAACAAATAAATAAAATAAGTAGAAACAAACAAACAAACAATGTAATAGAAACCATATGAACATTACCCCTAAAAAATAGGCAACAACTTAACAAATGAACAAAATGGGGGAATAGAAGAAAAGGAAGGAGGTGGTCAAGCTGTCTCCACATGCACTAGGCAAGTGGATGCTACCTACATAGTTCCATGGATGTATTATCCAATGAAAAACTTCAGGCCAAATGTAGTTTTCCCAAGGAATGGGAAGAATGTGATAACTAATGAAAACAAAAAGTATAGATGTGATATAAGATTAAGAATGGTCTTTCAAAATGGAAAGTGTGAGATAAAATGCCAAAAAAGATGCGGAAACTAAGTGATAAGTGGTTTGCTTACAACTTAGTAAGGGTTCCCAAAATCCTTAAGGCAAAGAAATGGTCAATGTTTTTATTTTTTTCTAACGATTTTACAAATATTTTATTGAATTTATAAAGTATCTTAACTTGATCAAGAATGATGAGACACTAAATGGTTCAAAATCACAAATGATGAGCATGTTCAAACTTAGGTTGATCGCAAAATAGTGAGAGCATTCAAACATAGGTTGCTCATAAAATAGTGAGAGTATTCAAACTTAGGTTACTCACAAAATGGTGAGAGCATGGTGGAAAGGGTGGCTGAGCTGACCTCAATAAATATCAAGTACTACCTACATAGTCCCAGAGTAGGACCTCAAGTCACTATAGTTTTTCCCTTACAACAGAGGAATTTGACTAGTGTACTAGTCAATTCAAATAAAACATGTATAGTTGGTAAAAAGGCATAGGAAGTGGCAAGTTGGTATGTCAAGGCTCAATGAACAAATGTTACCCCTAGTTTTCCCATAGGTGGTTACAATTAAGACACAACAACATGGATCAATGGTACTAATTTTCCCAAAGGCAATTATAATTAGTAGCAAGACCAGTGATAAGAAAGGTATAATAAATGAAGGATGAAACTATCAAAACTCCTATCCTACTGCTCCAAAATATAATCTATGTTTGAAGTTCTTGAAACAACTAATGAAACTAATCAGATTCCTTAATGTTAAAAATGCGTAACAAATGGCAAAAACCAAGATCTAACAGGCTAGGTAGATAGGATTCAAAGCATGCTTGGTCGATAGAACAAGATAGTAAAGCAGATGGAATGGGCTAAAAGGAATGATAAACATGATATTTATACAAAGAAGAATAGTGATAAAATGACACCACTAAAATGATCCTTACAGATAATACACCTTAGCACTCAAGCATAGTACTACTTGAGGTGAATTATATTCATTGGCTCAAGAAGTTTATCTCTATCTAGTGTGGCAAGATTGTATGATTCTAATCCATAATCTATAGTAATGCTGAAAGGTCCTATCTAGTTTGGTTTGAATTTACCTTTATGCTTCTTCTCAGTTATGGTATTCTTTTGGTTTTCTTTAAGAACAAGATCACCAATTTTAAATGTTATATACTTAACACACTAATTGTAGTGGTCTTTGAGTCAATTCTGATATGCCTAAAGATTATTGAGTGAAATTATACATTTTTCATCAAGTAGGTCTAGCTCCTGTAGGTGAGCTACTTGATAGTCATGATCATCTAGGACATGCTTGAAAGATATGCATAGTGAAGGCAACTCGACCTCAATGGGAAGGATGACTTTTGTACCATAAACAAGTGAATATGGAGTGGCTCCTATGGAGGGATGATGACTGGTATGATATGTCCAAAGGGTAGGGAATATTTGAAGGTGCTAATCATGACTGGGATTATTGACAAACTTTTTGAGAATATTGACAATGGTTTTATTTGATGCTTCACCCTGGCCATTACCTTGAGGGTAATATGCTATAGAAAAATGCTGTGATGTTATATGTAATATTGTAAACATCCTTGTTCTTGAATGATCCTTGATTATTAGATATAATGTCAGATGGGATACCATAGAAAAAAATGAGATGGTTGAAAATAAATTTAGAAATTTTCTTTCCAGTCATGTGAGGGGTATAGCTTCAACCCACTTAGTGAAATACTCAGTGGTGGTAAGGATATGTTTATGGTCATCAAATGAAGTGGGTTTGATCTTTTGAATGAGGTCAAGTCCCCATGTAACAAATAGCCATGGTGTCAACATCAATTTTTAGAGTTTAGGCTAGGGCACGAATCTGATTAGCATGCCATTGACATTTATCACACTTCTTTACATATGTAGTTACATCTACATCCATCATGGGTGAATAATAAATAGTATGCAATAGATTTTTTGATAGGAATGCCCTACTATAATGACCTCCACATACTCCTTTGTGAACTTCTCTTAACACTAGTGTAGACTCTACTAAAGTTAAATAATGAAGCAAAGTTCCATCAAAATTGTGGCGGTAAAGGGTGGATCCAAGTAGAGTATAACAAGTGGAATGATGAATAAAGGATTTGGTTTGTTTTTGAGATAGCTTAGGTGGTATAACTTGGTCATGAAGGTATTTGTAAATTTCTAAGTACCAGATAGAATTAGGACTAATAATATCACAAATCATTGCAATGGTTCAAGGTTCATGAGCTGGTGCAAACAAATTCTCAACAAGGAACTAATATTATATAACTTTGTCTATTTGTCAAATCAAAGAGCCAATAGTAGCCATGGCATCTACAGTTATATTACTATCCCTTAGTATATGCTTAAATTAGATATTTTCAATTTGTTGTTTTAGGGTATCAACCATAGCCTTATATGGAACCAGATTGTCATCTTTGGTTTATAAATGGTCTGTAACCTAATTGATGATTAACTGAGCATCACCATAAACTTGGAGATGAGATATATTCTAGTGTACTACCTATAAAATTCTTGTGACAAGTGCTTCATGCTCAGCTATGTTGTTTGGAAAAGGAAAATTGATGTTGAATGATTTAGGGATTAGATCCCCTTATAGTGTAATAAATAAGAGGCCTACCCCTAATCCATGTGCAGTAAATGAACCATAAAAATATATATTCTAGTGCTACTCCTCAAGAGGTGTGTCAATGATGGTCATTATGGATTCATCATAAAAAATAAATGTGAGTGGCTTTGTGTCTAAAAGGGGTGCTTTAGCAAGTTGATCTATAAAGACATGTCCTTTGATTACCTTCTAATTGACATACTCTATGTCAAAATCACTAAGAAACATGATCCATTTGGCCATTCTACCTTGTAAAGTTGTTTTATATAGTATATACTTGAGTGGATATACTTTTGAAATGACCATGGTCTTAATTTTCAACATATAATGGCATAGTTTATGAGCTATGAAGACCATGGCTAGATAAGCTTTTTCAATAGGTGCATAGTTGTGTTCATATGTGACTAAGGTATGACTTAATTAGTATAATACATGCTCTTTTCCATTATTATCATGTCGAGCCAAAATTTCCACTAAGGCATTATCAGTGGCTAATAGATACAAAAAAAATGGCCTTCTTGACATATGAGGTAAAAAAATAGGTAGACTAACTAGATAGTCCTTGAGTTGTTAAAAATTTGTTTGGCAGTGGTTATCCTAGTGAAATGCAACTCCCTTATTTAGAATATGTGTAAATGGATGACACTTTTCTACTAACTGAGAGATGAAGTGTTAGATTGACTAGATCTTGCCTTGCAAACTATGGAGTTGCTTCAAATTGGTTGGTGGTAGCATCTCAATTATAGCATGGACTTTGGTCAGATCAACTTCAATGCCCCTATAAGACATAATGAAACCAAATAATTTTATTGAGGTTACTCCAAACACACATTTCTTTATATTGAGTTTGACTTTACACTCTCACAATATTTTAAATATCTTATGTAGCACTGCTAAATAGTTGGCCCTAGTCTTGGATTTTCCTAATATGTCATCAACATAGTCTTCAACAATATCATGCATCATATCATGGAATATGATAGTCATGGCCCTTTGATATGTAGCTCAAACATTATTAAGACCAAATGGCATTACCTAATAATAAAATTTTCTCCATGGAGTGATGAATGATATGTTATGTTTGTCTTTGAGGGCTATTTTGATCTGGTTGTATCCTTAAAATCCATCCATGAGTGAAAGCATTTCATAACCCACTGTGGAGTCGATGATCATGCCAATATTAGGTAATGGAAAGTCATCCTTAGGACAAGATTTATTTATGTCTTAAAAATTAATCCAAAACTCAAAAGTTCTGGTTGATAAATATCTCAATAACATATAAATAACATAGTAACAATGAATTCTCTGATAAGAGATGTAGTATTGCTCAAGATCACAATAAAAATATATGCTTATCTTTGGGAAGAGATGTCTGTCTTCACATTTTAGGTTACCTCTTTTTTTATAAAAAATTTTAAAGCATGGGGAGGATGTGGAAGGTCACCAATCTCGAGGGAGATGAATTGGTTTGATTTCCAATATTTAAAACAATACAAAATTTGAGGAATTACTATTTTTGGACTGCACTACTAAAATTGAAATTTGAGGCACTTCCATTGGGTTTTCGGGGATAAAAATTCATTGAGAAAATATCATGACGTTCTCCTCATTCTTATCTTTCCAACGGTTCAAACGACGAGTCAATTGGAGCTACGGTGCAAAAGTTATGGCTCTCGAAAGTTCTGTCATCAATTGGGGTGGAACTGTCACCCGAATTGTCGCCTAAATTGGTGCCTGGATCAAAAATTAGTATAGATTCTGATTCTTTCAAGATTTTTGCTAATAGGTAAAATATTATATATCCATTCTGATTAGTCAATGGATCAGATGCATCATGCTTCTAAGAGTTTTTCCAACTCTTTCTTTGCTAAGACAATAATGCAAGGATACATCTTACATATCTTTTTTTTCACTAGTTTGGCATTAGGATTGACCACAAGGTGGTGCAAAACCAAGGTAGGGTCTAAACCTAGCATTTCAGAATAAACCCATGCAAAGATATCTACAAATTCTCTCAACAGAGCTTCAAAGACTTCACATTCCTCCTCAGTGAGGAATATACCTAATTTTATACATTTTGGGTCTGATGAAGTCTCAATGTTTACCTTTGTTATATCTTTGACTAGAATGGTTGAACCATCTTCTAAGATAGTAGGTAAATACTTAAACTATTAGATGATATCAAGGTCTTCTTTTAGGACTTGCTCTTCAACATCTCCTAGGCATGATGAATCTGAGTCTTCAATGGGAGATCTGGCCATGTGACAAAAGCAGTAAAAAATTATTGAAGAATTTGATCAAATACTTGTTATTGCATAAAATTGAACTTACATCCATAAGCAAGTTCATCATTGGTGGTCTCCTAGTCTAAATTCAAAGAAGAATGAACACCCCCATCTAATGGCACCTCAAATAGGTTTTTGCCACTAGACTGGCCTTTATATTTACTTTTTCCTTGGTCAAAAAGTGCCTCAAAGATGATTTCACTTTAGGACCTCAATGTTTTATTTATTTGTTTTTGGCTAAGGGTGTTCAGCCACTCTCCAAAATATGCTTTAGGATCTAATATAATTGAGAATCCTAATTTATGATCTCCCAACAAAACATTGTCTCTAAGGCCAAAAAAGTCACAGAATGCCTCATCCTTTTGAAACTCATCAATTGGTAAATTGGATTCTTATTGGTCCCAATCTATCATTTGGGGATAGTATAATGGTAATGGGTTATGACAAATGATTAGGGTAAGAGTACATATGGCATTATTATCAAATAGGTTATTCTCAGCTAGGTCATCAAAGGTGAGGCTATGATCAGACTCTACTTTATTTTTGGCATCATCATCACTAGCCATCAATGATGGAACTCGAATAAGATATGTAAGGTCACCCCAAGGTAGTTTAAATCCAAGTCCATAGGGTCTTTTGTAATTAGTCATAGAAATTGGTTCAATGGTTCCTTGTTTATTCGATTTGAGGCCTCTTCCTTCATAATATTGATTCTTCATGATCCTATTGGGAATAGGATACTTTTCACTTTCATAATAATCAAATTGGTTGTCATTGTACCACCATGATTCATCCCCTTCAAGAGGGTCTAGTTCAAGGCCAGATGTTGGTACAAACATGATAGGTCCCTTATCTTTGTTCTTTTATTGCCAATGCATGTGTGGGGTATTTTTAGGTTGCCCAAAGGTCTTTGGATTCTGAGGAAGATTGGAAATATGGAAGGTATCATGGGTCACATACTCCCTTGGACCATTATATGAAATGGTGAAACGATTAGAAGATTCAAGAGGTGACATATGGGAAAGGGAATCCAAGGTATTAGGATCTATGTAATTATCATGTGGAGGATCAATAAGTATGGCCTTTTCTTTATCCTACTTATAACTTGGATTCATGTCGTATTGGTAATTGTAGCTTTGAAACTTGACCTTAAGATGTTTGCAGTGTTCATATGGGTGTAAATCTCTTGGAATATTCACTTCCATCCCTGAGTGGGAGAACTTGATACATTTCTATAATGTTAATAGGACTACATGAATCTCATGTAACCAAGGCCTACCTAGAAGCATATTATATGAAAACTCAAGATCAAGCACATGGCAAAGTGTATAATGGGTCAAAGGCCCAATGATAATTGGTAAGCTAATGGTGCCTTGTGATTCTCTTTTTTGATTATCATAGGCTTTGATAGTTATCATTTTTGGTTGGAGATATGCCATTATGTACCCAAGAAGCTTGATGTGCTCTAAAGACACTATGTTGAGGCCTTGTCCATTATCTATAAGGACATGTTTCACTTTGTGCCACTTTATATAAACTTCTATGTATAATGGATTATTATGGAGCAGGCCAAGGGAAGACATATCAATTTGGTTAAATGTGACTTGTTGGGCTAGAGTTAGGTGTCCAACCAAAGCTTGAAATTTATCAGGGGATATGTCACTAGCAATAGTGGATTAGGTTAAAAACTCATTCAAAATGTTCTTGTGGATTTTTGACATTCACAGCACATCTAAAATAGAAATTTATGCTAGTGTCTTCTATAATTATTCCATAATATCAAACTTCTTGTCTTGGTCAATGGTGAATGGTTTATTCTAAGGCTGAATGGTTGGTTGGATAATAGGCAATGTGGTAGATGGTTGTGGACTTGGGATAGTAATATTTGACCTTTGAGTTGTGATTGCATAATTAGGATTAGATATTGAACCATAATTACTAACAAATGTTGGGAATGGTGTGAGACCAGATAAGACAAGTCTCAATTATTGGTGCACTTGTATGTGGTCACGTGGTAAGGGTGATTTATTAGTATATTGTCCAAAAGTGGGAGTCCTAATTTGTTGGTTTTCTTGTGTGTAGTCCTAGGTCAAATAAGGATTATCCATGTAATTTAGTTGAGTGGTATTGTTTGGCAATGGTCTAGATTGATTAGTGCTTAATCTAGGATTAATGGAGATGGTATTAACGTTGCCCCCTATAATATGACCTAAAACCCTATTGTAGTCATGTGTAACTACATGGTAATTTTGTTGGTTGTTACCATCCTAACCTTAGTTTTGTCCATTGTTTTGACATTATGGGTTCTATGGTTGATTCTACTAGTTTGGAATTTGATTTTGATATTGTTGATTTTGTTGTTGTACTGATCGATATTGTTATTATTGTTGCTAATTATTATGTTGCTATTATGTGTTATGTTGGGGAAAGGGGTTTTTATAAATCCCAAGAGTTTGATTGGAGGTGAAAACACCATTATCCAATGTTATCTCCTCATTCTCTAAGATATTCTCAATCAAATGCTTGACTTGCACACATCTTCATAGATTATGCCCATTGAACCGATGATATTCATAGAATTCATTTTCATGGTACTAATCAGGATAAGGAATGCCTTGTGGATAATGCTTTGGTATAGTCCAACTAATTAGATTAATAGTGCCAAGTTTGTAAAATACAGACTCAATAGGCTCTCTTAGGTCACTAAAGACATAATGCATAGGCATAATTGTCCTTATAGGAGGGGTTTGTAATGCTAAAGGTTGCTATATTTATTGCATGGGTCTTAGTTATTGTGCTTTCAACATTGGTTGGAGAGGTTGTTGGGTAGGATTATGCTAAAAAGGTGGTGTAGATAATGTTTTCACTATTTAGACATGATGTGACTCGATTACTCCATTACCCACAACATTCTTATTATAGTTGAATTGCTTTGGTCTATCTTAGTTATTGGTCTATACTAGTTATGATGCTTGTGCTTAGATTGGATGTTGGTTTTGGCCACTTTCCTGATTAGTACCTTGATTCTGATTAGTTGACGTAAGCTTGATGATCCCTTTATTAATAAAGGCTCGCTCAATCAACACGCCTTTATCGATGATCTCCTTGAAAGTATGTGCACATTGTAGTTCTAGATGATAAGCTATCTCACTATGAAATTGTTTAGTAAACATAATGACTAATTGTTTATCTCGTAAATTGTGGGTGAATTAGCTTGCAAGGGATCTCCTTCATTGTAGATAACTTTCAAAAATCTCACCATCCTTTTGTTTTGCTTGTGTTAAGTCAACTAATGAAATCTCATGTTTGAGATTATAAAAAAAGTGATGCACAAACTTATCAAAAAGATCATCAAAATCTATTACTAAATTATTAGGCAACTTTAAAAACCACTCTAAGGCTTGTCCAACCAAGCTCCTTAGAAGCAACAACAAAAGGTATATATCGTTATATGCCACTAGTTGACATGTGATAAAGAACTCAATTAAATGGGCATTAGGATCACTTTTCCCTTTTATTTGTTGAATTTTGGTGGTTTGTATCCTGGAGGAAATGGTATCTCCAAGTACTCCATGTTGAATGGATAAGAACACATGTCATCCAACTTAAACTTTTTAGTTTGTTTCCCAGCCTGAATGGTAGCAATTGCATCCTTCATCTATTACAATTTTTAGGATAGGAAACTAGAAGGAACATTGGTTTGAGGGAGAATATTGATTTGGGTAAATGGTTGGGAGGTCACAATTTTGACACTTTGACCAAGGTATGATGGATATATTTTTTGGGGTACATTGGTTTGGTTGGGAAGTGAACCAAGAATATGCACACACAAATTAGGATGTACTTGAAATTATAAATTTGGTTGTGTGATATTATAGTTTGGGTTGGATATAAATGTTTTAATTAAAGGATTTAATGGTTGGGATGGAGGGATATAACTATACTATGCCTACTATGGTTGAAAAGGGACATGTTACCTACTAATCAAACCTTACAGTTGAGTGGGAACTTGTGGACCAAGACCCTGTCTCTAAACATGTGACGCATTTTGAACCATTTATTGTCTAGTAGGTACTTGAGAAACATGAGAGCCTCCTTGTAGAATTAATCTTTGTTGGGAAGTGAAATATTGTTGAAGATTAGGCATCTTTCATTGACCAATATTTACATGTTGTTAGCTAGTCATCATTTGGTTTTGGATTAGTACACTAGTCTATGACTGAGGAGGTGTATTTACCACTACCTGATGAGGTGGAACATTAGTTTCCCCTTATTGAGGTGGAAATACATTCATCCTCTATTGCATTGGTACACTATATTATACATGTTGTTGTGGAATATTACTTGTCACTTGTTGAGGAGTAAGATTCATCACATTCTATTGTTAAGAATTTGCACTAGTTGTTGGTTGATTACCTATTCCTATTGGTTATACGCTTGATGAAGTAGTTGGTTGAGATTGGGATGTATAAAATCCTACTCCTTAGTATGATGGTCCACTCATGGTATTAACTACAGGAATATATTTTTGACTAGTTGTTTATGCATTAGTACCACTTTGATTTGGATTGGACGTTGCTTGCACATTGTCCACTATATTTTGCTCATTATTGTGCATAGAAGTAGAAGACACTTCTTCAATAATGAGCATATGTATCAAGTTGTCTACCAAAGTGTTTTGCATGAATGGGTCTAAACTCTGATTGTCTTGACCAATTAACTCTATCAAAACTCCTATTGAAGGAGCTAAGTCAATAAGAGGTTTACTCACCATGGTCATCTTATTGAAGTTGTGTGTTAGATTCAGGTAGGTTTGATATGTCATCTGCATTTGGTTAAAGCGGTCTTTCATAAATTTTTTTCCTCTATTAAGCATATTAGGGTCCTAATATGTTTTTTGGACTAGAGCTAAAGGATTTCTATAAGAATCCTATTGATCATAAATTATGTTGTGGAGCATTCTTACTAGGCTTGGTAAATTATCATGGGGGAAATCTACTTGAAACTTGGCCCCTACCTCTATGGATCTAACCAAAATGTTGTCTTTGTTCTCCAATAAATGGTGCTCAAATAAAAATGGATCATATGTGGAAGGCGTATTAGTAGATCATGACTGTTGAAGAACTAGTTCGTTAGTTGTGGGTATGATCGCTAGGTATTGGCAGTTTGTTCTTGGTCTTGTTCTGAATAAGGTGGTGTATTAACCAAATAGTTACCCAATGGATCTTTTATTTGTGCCTTAATTGAGTATTATAAGAGGGATATGGATCCATCTCATAAGAAATATTATCGACATAGGGGTCTTGCACCATTTCTTCCTACAAAACCACATTACTAATCCCTGGATTATACATGAGTCCACTAAAAGTGTAGGAATACATGTTGGGATCCATAGTAAATGTTTTTTCAATAAAAGATCAAAGAGTTATACAAACTCTAAAAAGACAATGTCTGAAAGTCAATGTTCAAACTTGGTCTAGATTTGTCAAAAGGATCAAAAGGTTTATGAAAATATTGGTGATAAGTCAAGATAACATTAAGTGTCTAATGTTACATGTCTTACACAAAAATATTAAGTAAATGAACCAAAAATAAAAATGACAAACACTAAGGTTGAAGTGTTTCAAATTAGTCTAATCTAGGAAATTAAAAGTTACTAGGTCTTTTAGCCAAAATGTGGCATCAAAAGCTAGGCTCAAACAAGGCATGCACTAGGACTCTTGGCCAAATAGTGTCAAAATCTAGACTTTGAAAATAGATGAAAATTTTAATCTAACAGATTTGAAAAACTTCTAACAAACATTAGGAATTTGATTCTTGGACATGGACTCGATGAAATAGGTATAAGGTATGAAACAAAAGGCACTTTAGAGATAGTTTATTTTCTCACAAATAATGGTATAAAACTTGGTTCTTTTTACAAATAAGATAGATTAAAGTGAATGACATAATTGTGCTAGACAAAGGTTCACAAAAGTATACTTGGATTGGTTTGAAAATGTAGGAACAAATTTAAACTCTATGAAAGAGGGCCTATGAAACAATATCTAAAATGTTTTGGGTATCGTAATAGTTCTAGACTACCCAAAATATGTGACAAAATTCTTGTTTCAAAAAATCTCTAAGGAAAATATAATTTCTCACAAATTTGATGGCATAACACTACCTTTCTTGACTCAAAATGTTATGGTGCTTAGACTCAAAGTGCAATTGTTTAGCACAAAATGACTTAAGTCTATCAAGTGGTGATAATGATCATAAGTCTTAAACGACCTTCAACCCAAATTGGAAATTGAACCTAAGTTCCCTTAAGTTTAATGCAAATGGTGAACCCACTTAAAAAATAAACCCTATGAACTTATAAAGGTGCAATTTAGAATTTAGATTATAAATTAAGGACTTAAACAACTTTGGAAAAGGTCTAGACTCAATTAGGCACCATAATTATGCTAAAGTAGATGATATGACTCCAAGTTTTGATGAACTTTGAACAAGGCAAATTGATGATTTCACATGGGCAGCATAATGCCTCTTTGTTCAAAGGAAAATGAGGACCATGTATTTTGGTTTGTATCATTTTTTTACACCAAATTTTGACTCCAAACAAGACTTTAATCTAGGACAAAACCAACTAATTAATCGCTCTTAGATCCTAAACTAATAAGGTTGCTTGGTATTATTAGATTCCATCAATATACATCATTTGAGAGGATTTTAAGTGTTTATCCAAAAGTAAATGTGCATTATATAGTAGGGTTTTTACACCCCCACCCTTCTCTTAAATGATAGTACTATGACATGGACCTTTAGGCACACCTTACACCAATAATACTTCCACGGCAAGTGGGGATTTGTCTAAGATCTACAAGTTTTCAAATGTTCTAGGGGAATCAATTGCACAATGACTTTCACATCAAATAATGTAAAGAAAAGCATGGATTTTGGGTCCATATCACTTGGATTGTTACAAAAAGGTCTAGTCCTTTTTGCAACCACTACATCCTATTGTTTGCTCAGTGTAGTGTGATGTCCAAAGTGCCACTACATCCCGTGTGTAACTCCAATATGGATCCAAATGAAGTCAGTGTTGAGAGGTGAAACCCCAGGTCAAAGCTTCCCTAAAGAACTTGTGGGAGGTAATGACGTCTCCCTCACAAGCCAAGTTTACATGAAATAAAAAAACCATAAAATAGAAAGACTTTAGGGTCATTGTCAAGGTCACCCAATACTTTCTTGAGTTTTTGGGTAGTGTTTTAGATGAAATTATTTTTATGCTTTGGAATAGGCAATTTTTAATAGGAATGGAACTTTTGATTCCAAAGGTTCCCTAAAGGGGACAAATGGAAGAGCATACATGCAAAACCCCTCTCTTTGCTAAACAAAATTAGATCAAAAAACTATTGAAGACAAAAATGACAAGTGAATTCAATTTTAAGCCCAAATGAAAGATTTGGTGGTGTTCATTTGACCCCTTGGTCTTAAAATTGTAAACTTTGAAAACTAATGCTAAAAACTTGCTTAAGCAGCTAAATGTTATATTAAGCACCAAAATAAAGTTATTAGCTTATTTTAAAGCATGCAAAAGATGATCTAAACATGTTTTAGCAATTTTCTAAGCGAGTCCTACAACAAAAATGTTAGTATGTCCTTTAGCCTTGAAGCTACTTTAAATTTGAAACAATGAACTTTGAAAAATGAAGTCTCGAGTTTGACATAGTGGTGCAATACCACTACTTGATAGAGCAATCCCATTACTTTAAGAGTTGTGGTATTGTAACTAACTGCTAACCATTTAGTCACAATACAATGACTCTAAATGACAATCCCACTACTTGTAAGACAATCCCATAACTTTAAAAGTTATGGTATTGTAAACCACAAGTGGTTTGGTCATAATACTATGACTTGGTTTGATGATCCTGTTAGTAGTAGGACAATCCCGTAACTTTAAGAGTTGTGGTATTATCACTTAACTGCTAACAGATAGACAATACTGTGACTTAGTTAAATAACCCCATGA
Source organism: Torreya grandis (assembly GCA_037957365.1). Taxonomy (NCBI): domain Eukaryota; kingdom Viridiplantae; phylum Streptophyta; class Pinopsida; order Cupressales; family Taxaceae; genus Torreya; species Torreya grandis. The sequence goes on from JARHVA010001955.1 coordinate 2,494,444, forward strand.
ATTAAAAATCAATCCCATGACTTCTAAAGTAGTGGTATTATTAACCCTACAAAAAAACACAAAGTTAGTCAAAATGGCTAAGCACAATACCATGAGTTTGAATGATAATACTATGAGTTGCAGGACAATCCCATGATTGTGTCTAGTTAAACCCACCATTTATAGAAAAATGTGTTTTTCTTGATTTTTTCAATCTTTTGAGTCTCCCACTCCAAGATTATGTATAAAAAAAGTTATTGAGTTGCTTGAGGGAGCATTGTGATCAATTTTGTGAATCTATTCGATCCCACTGGGGAATGCCATTATGTGAACTATTAATTTGACTAAGAAGAGGAGATTAGTATTATGTTAGTGAAAAAATGAATAAAGCAAATTGACAAACAACACTCCAAACTAACACCTTCATGCCTAATTACTAGGGTGAGATTAATAACAAAAATCAAATGAAAAACACAACTAAAAAGTAAGGAAAAACAAGAATCCTTCACCTTCCTTGGATGCTCCAAATGCTTTTGTAGTGGCTTGCTCAGCTTGTGCTCATGAAGTCTATTATAATGGAGCTTGACTATCTTCCACCTCCTCTTGACACCTTTGGTTTTGGCTTGGTTTGGCTTGAAATCAATTTGGCATGGTAACACTAATTACAATATCTTTTGGAATCATTTGTGTATTATAACTTTGCATTATCAAGACTTAAAATTCATGTGGCAAGGCCTCCTATTTATAGATTTTTACAAATGGGTATAATCAACCTAAACCATCCATCTCAAGATTGAGATTTGTGGCTAAGGATTAATCTAATTTTTCAATTAAAATCCATAAATAGTCTCATCAATAGTTGGGATAGATGATCAATTAAGAGGTATAGAGGGCATTAATGAGGTATGGGAGGCATGAATCCTGATATTTGTGGCATTTATGTCCTAGGGATGTCTTCCCAAGAAATGAGGTCACCTGATGATGCAAATATTCAATATTCATTTCTAAAAAAAAATTCAAAAAGTTTCCATGGAATTCTTAATTAGGCTCTAACTTGGTTTAACTAGCTCTTAAGCATGGTTAAGCACTTTGTTCACAAATTACTCAAATTGATCAGAATGCCCTGTTATTGGTCCAAAATTTGACTGGATTAGAATTAGAATGTGATGTCATATGCATTGGATCAATTATCCATTTAGGATGTTGTCAACACAAAATAACAAAGGTACATGTCCCATCCAATAAATTTGATAGAAAAGAGCAATCCAAAGCACCCAGGTGCAAAATTAACATTTTGACTCAGAATGATCTGATCAAAGTTAGCTACCCATAAATTGAATTGACCCATTTAGGGATAACCTAACCAAAATTGGCACTTGAATATGTCATTTTCACATCATTTATCATGTTTTAGTGTTTTAAAGCTAAATTATGCACTTCAGTGGAAATTGGTCAAAACCCTGATTGGAGGTTATTGATGGCTAGATTTAGGTGGCTACACCTCCAATCCTATTGAGAAAGTGAAATTTGATGAACCATGAGAAAAAAATATCTAGATACCTAGCAATAGAAAAATTTCCTCTAGGACACAATGACATTAGTGTGATAAATCCAAGGCAAGATCTAATTCTTTAGAGATAGAGAATCAATGTAGCATGTTGATATGTAGAAAGTAGTTGAACCATAGAATGTGGTGTGTGATGACTTCCAAGAAATATTCTAGTGCATGTTAGATGAGGACATTATCCCACATTTGAGCATTTGGCTTAAGAATCAGGCAAAAGTACCAATTGAGGTTAAACTTCAAGTCACCAAGCATATTGAGGATCATCACCTAAATCATGTTTGATGATGAGACGATCCTATTCTCTCTACTCTTCCAGAAGATAGAGAGATACTAGTCAATGTTGCCATAAATGGATGGGTGATCTGAGACATCCTAGTTGACATCAACATAGAAGTAAATATCCTTACCAAAGATGCCTAGAAAAAGATGGCTAGTCTCGTGCTATAGCCTTCACCTCATGTCTTGTTTATGGAAAATAAAATTCATGCACTACCCATTGAGGTCCTCAAAAATACAATAGTTGACATACTTGGAGTACCCTTCAAGGCAGATTTTGAGGTTCTAGAACTAGTTGAAGATGATGATTACCCCACTCTATTGGGAAGACCTTGGTGTTATGAGAATAGTGTAGACTTAAGTTTCAAGAAACATCACATCAATTTTTAAAACACTAATGAACACATTATTATTTCACTAGATCATGCACAAAGACCCCCTTACATAGAGCCTATCAATGTTGATGAAGATATAAACAATGTATATAATGTTACTATAAGGAATAATGATCTAAGAGATCCCAATCTAGATGGCATTCTTTGATGGTTAGACACTCAGTCTCTTTTTGACACTAAAATAAATGCTTATAATCATTAGGCACATGGTGACTATGACCTTACTGGATGAGTGTGTAGTACCATCAATAGTTAGGAGAATGTCCCATACCCATACAATAACATCACAAGTTTGTTTGTCTTATTAAAACAACAATGAGAAGATCATTGATAGTCCCACCATTAGAAAGACTGGATGAAGCTCCATGATTCTATGTATAAATGGAGGTACGTGACTTTATACAATGCCTTGAAGCATTCTATGACACCAAAAGTGATTGTATGAGATCATTAGTGCATTTATTTGATGGAACTACCATAAAGTAGTGGCATACCCATCATGAGCAACTATTTTATTAGGATCAAGTATGCTCTTCTTTGCATCATCAATTCCACCATGACAACAAGTTTAGGGGATCAATCAATTATAGTGGCATACAAACTTAAGAACCTCACATTAAAGCCTATGAAATAATGTGAAGGGATAAAGTGACATACTTACTGGAATACTTATGGGTCCATGCATTTTATGGGACATTATGCACTTAAGAAATGGCATGGTATGTTCATGGAGAGTGATAAATGGGTACCAAATTTTGGCACTTATTAAAGGAGAACATAAAGTTGGCACCATCCTATTCTTCATCAAGGATGGATTTGTACCTCACTCTACAAGCCATGCATGAAGTATTTGTAGGTGACCCCAGTCCCCTAGAAGACCATTTGAGGAGTATTCATCGTGACCCTAAGGAGATCCTACACCTCTTCAATGAATCATCAACACAAGTTTCCATGTCAAAACTAGTCCTTGATCATGACTGGCATAAAGAAATACATCTAGGCAAATAGAAGCTAGTGTTTCACATGGAATGAGGTGAAGGATCCAAATCACATGACCCTTTGTCAACCCATATGGATGTCCCTATGAGATATGTCACAAGAGATGTTCATGATATTGGCACTAATATAGACAACCCATACAATGAGCCTATTCAGACTATTCAATGTAATATTAGCATGGAGTAGGAACCAAAGATAGTTATAATAGGAAATTACTAGACTGAAATGGAAATTTCAAAAATATTTGAGTTGCTAAAAGAGTATCAAGATGTCTTCTTGAGAATCTATAATGAAATTAAGGGAGTCTACCCATCCTTGGTAAAAATGCATATCAAGCTGGTTGAAGGTGCTTAACCAATTAAAAAATGGCCATATAGAATGAATCCCAATCTACGAGTGCAAGTCAAAGAGGAAATTGATAATATGCTGCATGATAGAGTAATCACCCCCATTAATGAATCTAAATGGGTTAGACCCATGGTGATTAGTATCAAGAAGGATGGCCACATTCATATTTATGTATTTTATCAAGTGATTAATGAATCTTGTGTCATTAATCCCTTCCCTACACCATTCACAAAGGATATCCTTGAAGGTGTTGCTAGATGTGAGGTATATACCTTCACAAATAGATTCTCAAGATACCATTAGGTCTAGATCATTGAAGAGGATCAACCTAGGATAACATTTGCCATTGAAAAGGGATATTTTGCATACACTTTCATGCCCTTTAGGTTGAATAATGCCCCAATGGTGTTTTCATGAATAGTAGTTAAAGCTTTTAAGGACTTCATCCACAAGTTCCTTCAGGTCTATTTAGATGATTAGAAAATTTATGATCTGATCAAGGACCATTGTTATAACCTGAGGCTTATGCTTGAGCACTATCGAGTCTTAAAAATATCATTAAATTTAAAGAAGTGCCCATTTTCTACACCATTTGGTGTGTTATTAGGACATATTATATGTAAAGAAGGACTTATAGTAGACTTGATAAAGGTGTCTATTATTCTTCACCTCTCAGTGCCCATAACCTAGCATGAGGTCTAGACCTTTTTTAGCCATATCGGTTACTATAAAAAGTTCATCTATGGATATGCAAAGATTGTCACACCTCTAGAGGAACTTCTAAAGCATAATGAACATTTCATATGGATGATTTCTTGTAAATAAGATTCTAAAACATTGAAGGACAAACTAGTCATTACTCTTATCTTCTAGTTTTTAGACTGGACAAAACCATTCCACATCCATGTTGATGTGTTTGGAATGTCCATTGGTGCAATCCTTTCATAACCAAGTGAAGGTCACCTAGACCATTCAATCTAATTTTCTAGTATAAAACTCACTCTAGCTAAAAGGAACTATACCACTATGGAGTGTGAAGCATTCTCAATGGTCTATGCTCTATAAAAGTTCCAACAGTACTTATCATCCGCTCCCTTTATTTTCTATGCATATCATGAAGCTTTGAAGTACCTCGTTAATAAACTTATACTACATGGACAAATATGTTATTAGATAGTGTTGTTCCAAGAGTTCTAATTTTTCATCATGGTAAAACCTAAGAAATCCAATTATAGACCTGACCACTTATCTTGAATTGAGTCTAGAGAATCCTCGCATGCCATTAAAGATGAGTTACCTGATACTCAATTATTCTGTGTCACCTATGTACCTGAGGATCTCAAAGATATTGCTACTTTTTTAACCTCTAGTATATTTCTTGATTATCTCACTACTTAGGCCAAGAAGTAACTCACGGTCTACACCACACCATTTCAACTTATAGGAAGTGATCTTTACAAACTTGCTCGTGACAAGATTATTTGACATTATGTTATGTAGTATGAGCAGCCTGAATTACTACAATAAGTTCATGAAGGAATTTTGGGAGGATATTATGCTAGAGAGGATACCATGCATAAGGTTATATTATTTGGATTATGGTGGCCTAATCTCTTTAAAGATGCTAAAGTGTATGTTAGATAATGTGATATATGTCAGCATGTAGGAAAACCTAATTGAAGTGATGCCATGCCTCTACAACCAATACTTTCTTAGTAACCATTTGAGAAATGGGCCATTGATTTTTTTGGCCCCATCACTCTAGTTGGATGATGAATAATTTTTTGATACATTATCACTGTAACTGACTACCTCACGTGCTAGGTTGAAACTACACTAACAAAAGATTGTATTTTTACCACTATTGTGTGATTCATCTGGTAGAATATCATCACTAGCTTTGGATGCCCACTAAGTTTCACTAGTGTTCATGGTACCCATTTATTAAATGACATAATTTGTATCTTATTGAATGAGTTCATGATTTCACACCATAAAACAATATCATACCATCCTAAAGCCAATAACACTACCAAGGCCTTCAACAAAATCCTAGGCACCAATTTGATGAAGATTTGCAATATTGGTTAAACTGATTGGGATGATAGGGTGTCTATGGTACTATGGGCTTATCAAATAACCTACAAGGGCTTAAATAAAATCACACCCTTCAAATTGGTGTATGGTAAGGAGGTATTCCTACTAGTTGAGTTTTTGGTACCATCTTTGTGTATAGCATGCATAGGATAATTGAATGAAGAGGCAGCCTTAAAAGCATACTTAGATGTTTTGTTACAGCTTGATGAAGCCCAGTTCTTGGCTCATTGGAGTTAGGATATAAAGAAAACACAAATAAAAGGCATGGCATGACCAACACTTAAAGCATAAAATTTTTACTCTGGGCTTGAAATTCCTACTATACGACTCCAAGTTTGTGCACCATCCTAGAAAAATTTGGATTCATTTGGATGGTCCTTTCATCATTTATAACATTCAACCTACTAGAGCATGTTGATTACAAAAGTTGGATGTCCAGTTCCTTCTTGGGAATTATAATGGAAGTCATCTCTATCCATATTCCACTTTTTAATAGTTGAAGTATTGTAAATCAATAAGGCTTTTTCCATTAGTTTAGGATTTCTTGTTTTCAATAAAAACACTGCTTTTGTTATGTGCAAATGTTTCTTAATGTATTTTTTGGTTAATGTTTTGTTTTAAATTTCATGGAGGACCATGACTCATTTTAGTTTGGGGTAGAAAGAAATAAAAAATATTAACTTGACTCAAGCACATAGATTACATACGTATAAAATTATATAGGTGCATAAAGTTCTCAGGTCACAAGGAACCTAGGCACACAAAGTGTTAAGGGTGTGCAAGTGATTTAAGGCATGTGAACTATGAAGCCTATAGATAGGGTGTTTCTACCATTGGTTTGAATTTTGAAGGATAGTTTGCTTTCATAGCAAGGAAATCATGGGACATAGCTATCATCCACTCCAAAGGAAGGCATGAGATAGGATGTGCCATTAATGCAAAAAGAATAGTTATGGAAAAAAGGGTGCCAATGACATGATGTGACAATAATGATAAATCCATTAATTTTCAAAAGTGAGGATCAAAGAAAGGATCTACATTAATGATATAAAGTGATGGGAAAAAGAAAGGTATTAATGATGGTGAACCCCCTTGAGCTTATAAATAAGAAAGTTAAACTCTAGTTACATTTTTACCTTTGCAAGTACTTGAGATTAATATATCTAAGAACAAGAGAATATCAAAGCCAAAAAAAATAATCTAGAGCGAGAAAAGTGAATTAATTTCCATAGTAACCCTATAGAGGGCATTACAAATTTATGGATAGGTATTATAAGTTTGGTTACATGAAAAAAACATAAGAGTAGTGTCAAAAGTTATAGGTTGTAGGTTGTAGAAGTCTGCCATCAGAGGAAATTCAAGCTCTCAAAGTTGAAGTGGTTAGCCTCAACCACATATTCATTTTGGAACATTAGATGATAATGCATCAACTTTTGGGGGCCTTGGAGGGTGATGCAGCCTAAGAAAAAGGCCCAAAGAACTAAACTACCTATAATACCAAAGGAAAAAGAGGTGTGTGAAGGAGACACAATTCTTATTAGGGAAGAGACTCTAGTAGAACAAGTTCAGCATGTGAAGGAAGAAGAAATAATCATGACACAAAAAGCAAAGAAGGCTCAATCATCTCTAGTAAAGAAGGATCCATCATTCCCTCCCCTACCTTTACTAATTAAGGAAATACAATATCTAGAATCATTGTTGCATATAGAAAATTGGGTCTCCAAGGTTTCCACTTACACAATCTTTAATTATAATCATTGATAACCTAGAAATGAGGTTGAACTCTAGAATGACTATCGAGTTGAGCACCAAAACACCAAGAACTAGGTGGTGTTTAATCTTAAGATCTTCAACCAGTCAGATGCCACAGGGTTGTTCCAACTCTTTAATTTACCATACTTTATAAAACCCATGGAGGTAGTTTAGTTCCTTCTCTCACATGTCCATGAGGACTACATCTACTTCACTAGGTGCAATATGAAGATCATACCTGAAAGGATCAATAAGGTCACAGGACTGCAATTCTTAGAGTTAAGTGTGATTGATGACTTGGTAGACACTATAGAGATCTAAAGGACTACCATGGTGCTCATTTAATAGAAGTAGGGCCATGCCATGCACATTAATAACCTAAAATATTTGACCCTCTAAGTTATGGCATGGATCATTATGACCAAGATCAGTAGAACTGATCAATAGAAAGAATTCAACATGGACCTCCATGTTTCCCACCAAGTCACTTAGGGACTAAAATATAATTAGGCTATGTATTTTAGTTAGAAGATCATCAAGGATGTGGAGAAGACCCATTAGATGCCTAAGTATAGTTTCCCATGGGGGTATTCTTTCTCTTAATATTTTTTGATGAAATTAACATGTTGGATTATATCTCAAGAATGATGAAGTGGGTATACCCTCCTACACATAAGTCCCCTACTAAATGCTACAAGGCATTCATATACCCTCATCACATCACCCCCTCATACAAAATCAAAATGAGGTACTAGTTTGATAAGATGAAGGTGGCATTCAGGAATGAGTGGTGCATCTTAAAATACTTGCCCTCTTTGGATGTTGAGCAATTCTAGTTTGTTGTAAAGTAGTACTTCTCCCTTATGCATATCAGGATGAACCCTTATAGAGAGGTCTCTACATGATTAAAATTACCATATGCCTTCTCATCATGGTGATTTTTGGACTTCATAAACTAGATATATGATGCATAACCCATTATCTTGGAAGCTAAAAAGATTGATATGGAGATTCATACTCTCTGAAAGATGTTTGTCAATGCAGGTAAGAAGGTCTACTAAGAGAAAAAGGATATGGAATTGATGGATATCAAGGTAAAATAGATAATGGTGGGAAAATAATTTCACCACTTATTCTACATGTTATGGCCCCAAAAGGATCCCCAAGCTGAAGATCCTAAGGAGAAGCTCTCAAAGACACCCCCATTGAAGATGTGACCAGAGCTTGGTACCAGCACAAGTGGATAAAAGGATCCATAGAAGTAGTAAAAGACTACTCAAAACCATCAATTAGGCCTTATACCTCTATTCCCATCTCCACATCACTATTCTCTATCTTCACCTCACCTTTCTCCATCTCTATCATTCCCTTCCCCACTGCACCCTTCTCCATTGCACCCTTCTTCTCCCCAACCTTCTCCAAAATCTTCCACTAATATTCCCTTCACCTCCACCTTCTCCTCCACCTCTACATTCTCCCCCTAAGGTTACTCTGTAACCATCTCCAAAATCATCTAATTGAGGAGATACCTAGTAGTAGACTGGCAGGCAAACACCCCAACATGACATTCCTAAAGTATAGATTCATAGCTTAGATTTTGACTCTAAGAAGACTCCCTCACCAGCATGGGAGGATAAATTTGCCTCTAAAAACTCACTATTTGATGTTGAATCACTCTATGGTGAAGAGGATGGTGAGGAAGAAGAGAGCAAAAGGGTTGTTGGTAGCATTCCCATGTCTATCGATGAAGAGGCCACCTTAGAGCATGACCCTAGTAATGGGAAAGAACTAGTTGGGTCCAAAGAAGAGACAAGAAATGATGCGTCTACCAATCCATGTGAGCATTATTGTTTTGGAATCCTTGATAGGATACTCTTGTTTTAGTGAATTTTAGCTTATATCTCAAGAAAGGATGAAGAAGAAACTAGAAATGAGTATGGTTGAAAAACTTGTTTTTTTGTGTGTGCATTAAATTAGATGATTGTGGAGACATCATCTTTGGATTGGGAGGATGAACTAAAAATAAGATAACACTAAATAAAATGGTTGGTTAGATATATAGCTAGGTGGATTGTCTATCACTAGCTAGATCTTGAAAGCAAGAGCTTCCTTGGGAGTTGTCAATCCACACATTTTAAACAATTATGTTTATAAAATAGAAGATAAAGTAATTGAATCACTAATCAAAAGCTACTAATATTGAATATAAGAAATAGTTGATAAATAAAATGATTATTTTAGTAATAAGTGAGTTAATACTAATGCTAAACAAGTTGGGTGTGGTTTAGAAAATAGGTTGGGAGTTTGTGAACAGGTAGATGAAAATAAAATTAGAGTTGGTTAAGGGTAAGTGGTTGAAAATATATTATTATTATTTTATGACACAGTGATCATCGGTGGTTGAGGTGATCATCAGCAATTGAGATAATCATCAATAATTGGACAAACTATCAACAGTCAGGGTGACCATTGATGGTTACTATGTGTTGGGTCTGGGTTGATAAAATGATAGATTAATAGGCTTATAGAGGGAAATTTTGGGATATTGGTTTGTGTTGGGATGATTATGGAATGCAAACAAAGTAATTGATAGATTTAATATAAATACTTAACTTGTTGGAGGTTAATCAAATAAACATTTGAGATGGTTGGCTCATTGGTAGAGTTTGACATGATTTTGGTAGAGAAACAATGCTTGACTATCTATTGAGGGGTGGTGGTAAGTTGGTCCTCTAACATGATGGTTGTATTTTTGGATGAAGTGACCTGTAAAGAAAATTTGAATGCAAAAATATCTTGAAGTAGTGAATGTCATCCCTTTCACCTCTTGCTCCTTTCTTCTTATAGGCAGAAGGAATAGGTCTAAGTGAAGGTTCAACTAGGATTTGTAATTATAAATTGTGTGTTCAATGGCTTACACATGGATTTAGATGAGATAACTAGAAAAAATCAAGGTAAAGTTAAGGGTGAGTTAAGTTGGTTTAGATGGTGGGACCTAATTTTTGACGGTCAAGGTGACCATCGATGATCACCCTGACCATCGTGGTTAGGGTTCAAAGGCAAGGTTGGTAAAAAAGTGGGTTTTAAGGTGGTTTAGGGGAGTTATGACATTTGAAACCATTATGTGTGGATTTATATTGTCTACATTTCCCCCCTTTTTATTATATAGCCTAAATCAACAAATTTCAAATCAAAAATAAATTTCGGGTCAAAGGTCAGGTTACCTCAAGTATGGGAGGAGGTGTTCCCCATAAAACTAGGAGTTGATGAGGTAAAATAGAATTAGGTGTGGGTTTAAAGATTTGGAAAGCTATTGATAGAAAGGGTGAATGATACGTTGGGCACTAAATCACAAACAAGCACACAAAGTGTGATAGCCAAGATCATGCATAGACTAGGTTGCCATAGTTGGTAAAAATAAAGGTCGGTGTTAGAAGGACAAGTGACAAGTGGACCACATGACTATATTTAGGCATGGTAGTTAGTTACACTTGTAAATTCAAGTTTCTTAGGTGATGTTAGGGTTTCCATGGGTATCCAAGGTAGGAAGTTCTCTCAGTGAAAAATACAAATGGGTCAGGTGAAGTCATAGGTATCTGAGATAGAAAGTGCTCCCAAGAAGACACAAGTGGGTCAAATACGCATGAGGTGGAAAAAGTTCAAAAAGTGGTCAACATGGTAATTTTTTTCATTAAAGTCAAAAGGATTAGGAAAAATTCATCAGAAAATGCATGCTAGTTAGGCCAAAATAGACCAATGGCAAGGTGATGAGGTGGTTGAAGTGGGTAGAGAAGGTAGTCTCCATGGGTAGGTGGTTGATTTGGTTTTGTTTAAAAAAGATACTCAAAGTAGGATAAAAAAGGTAAATAACCTAATTATCAGTGGTTAGGGTGTACAAAGGTGATCATTAGTGGTCATCTTGACCATCAACAGTCAAGGTATAAACCCTAAAATGTTGGAGGTCAAAAACAAAAAGAGAGTCATTTTGACTCATTTGGATTTTGTGATTTTGGTGTTTGGTGAATTTGGATTATTTGGGAAAGGTTTGTTGACTATGATTGGTAGTGGGTGATTGGTTATTTATTTATACATGCAAGTGGATCAAGTATACCAGTGAAGATGCAAGGTGGGTCTAGACATAGATGAGGATGGGCAGTGGGTCCCCAGATTCCTCCTGGATGATGGTTGAGGAATGAGGTAGGTGGCATATTTAATTGGTATTTTAGTTTGATATTGTAATTTCATTTGCATTTAGTGTTGAAGTTGATTTTTGGGTGGGCAAGGTTTAGAGAGTTTGATCAAGTTATGACCTAGGGGTAGGGTTTGGGTCATTTTAGTTAAAATGGGAGGGTGGTTCCCAAAATAGAAGGGATAGGTAGGTAGGGTAGGGTGGGGGTAGGGTAGAGGTAGAGATTTATTGGTAGATTGGGTGGGTTAGGTCTCATAATTTTTTTTAGTGGTCACACACATTGACTATCAGTGGTCATCCTAACCATCAATAGTCGATGACCACTAGGAAAAGGGGTTCCTAACCATTGATAATCACTATGAATATCAATGGTCAATTAGGTTTGGTAACATTGATAAAAGTTTGTGTTTGATGTTTTAAAAATTTTAAGGTTAGTTTGGGTATATGTAATTGTATATGTTTTGAAGTGTTTGATCAAAGGGTTAGGCTCATTATTTATGGGTGATAATGAGTAGTGAGTTTAAGGTAAAAGAGTTTAGATTTTTAAGGTGAATGCTAGTAGGGTGATGGCCAAATGGGTCAAGGGTAGGGAGGATTGGTTAAGGAGCTTAGCTCATAGGCAATCATAGTATAGATAACTAATTTTTTTTGCTAACAAACTGTGTAGGTGTAGGAGTAGATCCAAATTCAAGATTATGTACCTCAAATATTTATGGAGATTCACCAGGGGATAAACCTAATGGATTGGGCAAATATATAGGAGGTTAATATCAAAGAAATGTGACACTACTAACATGTGCCATGAGATACGATGATGATTGTAGCCCTCATTGAGAGATGGGATCTGGCCATGAATACCTTCCTACTACCGACTAGTGAGATGACTATCCTGCTAGAGGATGTGCACAAGATCACCTAGTTTCCCCTTCAAGGAGATATAGTATATCACATTGAGAGGGAGGAGTAGGAGGAGTTCTTGGAGTTGATACATGGATATGACCATGATTGTGTCAAGTGACATGTTGGGGGTCCAGCTTCTCTATGATCTATCATAGGGAAAGGGGCAGGAGGAAACTGATGACGATGATGGTGATGGTAGTTTCATGCTTTGCCCTTCTAGATTTAATTAGAAAGAGGTTTCCCTATCTACTGATATGGGTATTAGTTGAGATGCTATTGGGATGCACAATGTTTATATGGGTACCTATGCTACTTATTTAGATATACAAGGAGCTATGGGGATTCAAAGCTTATAAGAGGTAAAATATTAGCATCGAGTTTGTCCTACACTATTGGGCTTACAAGCACATCTGAGTGATGAGGTTGATGGGCCTGTCATGGGTGGGATATGCTTAAATAGATTTTTTGATTGGTTTCATGTAGTGGAGAGATGACTTTGTTGCTTTAGGTGTAGGAGGAGGATCTCATGTTGTAGATTGGTTCAAAGGTGCACTAGTTGCCTTGGTCATTGGTTATGTTACCTGGAGGCCCTATGTCAGGTTTCTAGAGTGGGATAGATATAGAAGGTAGATTTTATCCCTATATATTTATAGGTATATCTTTTACAAGAGTGATGGGGAGGTAAAGCTCATCCCATTTGATAAGATACAAAGATAGTTCAGCCTGATTCAGGGTATCCTAAACTCATTCCCTAAGTATAGGTGGGAGGATGTAGAGATACTACTACCTAAGCCACATCTAGTATAGACCTTGTTAGATCACAAGGAGTTGCTAGCAAGGCCAATGATTGATGATGTAAGTTTTCTAGATGGTTACCCTGCATGGTACCAATCCCTTTATGTAGTGGTAGAATTTGGTGGGGATGATGGTGGTAGGAAGCCTATGGATGTAGACCCTAATGGTAGTGGTCAATAGGCAAAAGTTTAGGTAGGTACCCTAGATGCATAGGTAGGAGTGATGTTAGCCACTGCATAGGGATATATTATGACATTACAGGTTTAGCTAGTAAATTTATAGGGTTAGGTGGCTACACTTACAAGTGAGAGGGACCAAGCTATAACTTCACTATCCTTGGTTACCTAGGAGAGAGACTCCTTGAGACAAAGAGGAGGAGGATCCACAATATCTACAGGACCATTAGGTACTATCCCCATGACATGATACTTATCCATAGTGGAGGAGTTACACTAGTATGAGGCTATCATCCTAAGGTAGTATCTTGATGTGCCCCAATGGGGTTAGTATAGAGATAATTTGATAGGTGGTACTAGAATGGTGACACCAAGTCAGGGGGTTACTTCTAGAGGTGGATAGATAGGTACCTCAAGAGGATAGGCACTAGGAGGTAGTGATGCTTCAAGAAACAGTGGTGTACTAGGAGATAGTGGTGCCCTGGGGGCATAAACGTGACATGGTTTATGATATATTATATTTTATTGTATATCATTTTGATTCTAGTCTATGATCTGATGCCATGAGATATACATTTTGAGAGTGAGACATGTATATTGTTAGTATACATTATGATATTTAGACCCACAAGATATATATATATGATCCTTATTTATTGATCATGGTTTATGGTTTGTTTTGATGTTTATGAGATGATGTTATATTGATCACTAATGATGTTATATGTATTATGCTTATGTTATGAATATTGACGTAGATTCACCTTGTTAGGCATATGATTGATTTTATTTATGCTGATGATGATGATTATGGTATTTATGGTTAGGATGATGATGTTCATGCTAAATTTTAATAGTTATATGCTTCCTTATTTGGATTTAGACATGTGGTGAGAATGGTTGATTTATTTATTGTTCATGGATGCTTGAATTTGACATGATGATGGATATGTTAATGATGTAAGTTTTTACTTATGATATATGTTGATGTATGGTGTTTATGATTATGGTTATTTTTTATTAAGGTAAAACCACATAAGGTAAGTTGAAACTCAGCACCAGATGTGAAAAAATAAATAATATAACCAAAATAAAAATGTATTAGTGAATATATAAACTAGTCATTAAAAGATAGGAAGAGGGTAGGATGCTTCCTCTTTGGCAAGGACTAATACAAAATTGAAGTCAGATTGGATTAAGGAACATTAACCCTTCCAATGCTTCACATTAGCATTCGTTCATTGGTTAAAGAGGTGTCTTGATCACATAATGTCAAGTGAGCTAAAAAATCCCTTAATTTATAGTGTATAGAGGGAAGATGGATGAAAATGGAACCTTCTTATGAGACTATCATGTCTCTTTTGGAGGCTACCAAAGACTTAGTATAAACAAGCCTATGTCATACAAAATGTAGACTGATCAATGCGAGAAGTCTACTCATGAGAGTTGTTTGTATATTTCAAAATTATTTTGCTTGTGAAAGCTAATTTCATATTTCAAAATTATTTTGATTTTTCTAATGTTTGATAATGGGTATTTTGCTTTTTTTGTTGTTTCTTGGGGGTTGGGGAAGCTGATTGATGTGGGAAGCTTCCAAGAAAATGCTTGTCTTGACAAATTCTATACTCAACCATCCTTCAAGGGAGTGTTCTAAGTTTGTATGATTTTTTAAATGATTTTTATAATTGTCCTTCAAGGGAGAAGTTCACCTTACTTTGAGCAATTTTGAATATGTTTTTAATAGTTTTCCTTCAAGGGAGTAGTATGTGAATGCTAGGAATGACCCATGATTGTTATTGGTTTGGATTTTTATTTTTGATTTGTTTGATGTTGCTTGACATATAATTTCTTATATAATCTTAAAGGTTCACCTTTATGAAGGCAAAGCTAAAATCACAAGAAGGTTGATTAGGTGTAAAGAGGCTTAGGTGACAATGACCATGGGAATACATCCTGTGAAGAAGGGTAAAAAGTACCATGAGAATTATGCCATGGGTAGAGTCATGGTACCCATTATTCAAGATTAGGCTATGATTGTGATTAATAATCACATGATTTAGCTTTAATTTATTACCCCTAAAATAGGGAGATGAAATGTGGTTTGAAATCAAGGGATGAGCTTAATTTAAACAAAAGGTGAGATTGATCCTTATTAATAAAAGAAAGGATGTAGATGTGAAGCATTGAGGGGCTCAAGTTTTGGGTTTCCCTCAAGAGAGGATAAATGATAAGCACCTAATCCATACTTTTGGTTTATGATATAAGGTCTAAGCCAATTAAAAGTAAAGTTACCCCACTTGCTTTTCTCCATATTGGTGACATGTTGATTTTCCTTTAAGATGAGGTCTTCAATGTTGAATTCTAGAACCTTAAGGTGTTTGTTATAGGCATGATTGACATGCTCTTGATAGACATGAATATGAGTAAGGGTGGCTAAGTGATGCTCATCAAGTAGCTCAAGCTGGGATAAATGGTGTTGATGATAATCATCTTAAAAAATGAGTTCCTATAAAGATATGTGAAGAGATATGATTTGGACTTTTAGAGGTAAGATATTCTCTAATATAAACATAAGAGAGAATGGTGTAGCACTTGTAGGGGTTTTAATGCTAGTATTATATGTCCATAAGGTGAAGGGGATGTGCAAATGCCAATCCTGACCAGATGCATTAACCATTTTGGTGAGCATTTATTGAGGGGTTTTCTAGAGGCTTTTGGTTGTCCATTCGTTTGAGGGAAATAGGGCGATGAGAAACTTAACTTGATATTGAATGCATCACAAAGACCCTAGACTTGCTTGTTTTTAAAATATTTACCATTGTCTATGATATTTTTTTTAGGAACACTAAAATGGTAGATTATGTGATGGTTGATAAAAGTTGATAATATTTTCTTCTTTAATTGAGACTAGAGGAATAGCCTCTACCCATTTGGTAAAATAATTGATCATGGTGATGATAGAATGGTGTCATTATGAATAATGGGGGTTAATTTCACTAATGAGGTCTAGACCCCAATGTGAGAAGGGCCAAAAATTAGTGGATACATGAAGACTATAGCTAGGTGCATGATATAAATTAGTGTGTTGTTGAAACTTAACACATTTTTCACATAATCACAAAAATATTGGTTGAGGTAAGGCTAGTAATAACCAAGGATAAGGATGCATTTAGCTATAACAAGGCCACTAAAGTGTCCCTCACATATCCCATCATGAATTTATTTTATAGCATGAGAGGATTCATGACTACATAGGCAACATAAGAGGAGACCATAAAAGTTGTGTTTATAAATAATTACCCCTATAATGGTATAATGTGAGGTGCTATGGATAAATTCTCTTTGAGAATTCCTAGAAATACCAAAAGGAATGATGGCAAGGTTAAGGTAGTCGAAGGTTTATTGATACCAAAGGTCAGGATAGGTCTCTACACATTGAAGATGGTGGGAGAATCTAGTTTGACATAGGAAGGCTAGGTAATTCTATGGATAATAATAGATAGCCTAGATTTAGAGGGTGAATATGAGATCTAAGAGGCAAGGGAAGCCATGGTGTCAGTAAAATTTTTGGTAGATCATGGGGTTGAATAGATGTGATAGTGTTCAAATGATGTTAAGAGTTCATCAACTAGTTATTTTTACTATTAAAAAACATCATTATTACACTGGTAAGAGTCATTGATTTTATTGACCACAAGTTAGGAGTCACCAAAGATGTTGATCATTTTGACTCCCAAGCCTAAAGCAGTCTGAAGACCTATCACCAGGGCTTCGTACTTAGCTATATTATTGGTACATTCAAAGTTAAGTTTGAAAGACAAAGGAATAGGTTCATCATCAAAGGGAATAAGGATGATGCCATCTCCCCCACCACATTGACACTTTGATCCATCAAAGAACATGGTGACTTGATAGGTGAAGTATACTTGAGAGAGGGTTATGATGGACTCATCAGGAAACTCAAGAGGGAGAGGTTGGTTATCTGTTAGTAGTTCTTTGGCTAATTAGTTGTAAATGATGTGCCCTTTAATTTAATTTTGTTAAAGGAAATCAAGGTTAAAATCTATTAAAATCATGAGCTACTTGGCCATTTGTGTGTTTTGGTATGGCTTAGAGTGTATATACTTTAGTGGATTGGTATTGGTTATGACATAGGTTGTGTGCTTAATAGTAGTGGTGAAGTTTGGTGACCATGAATACTAAGGCTAAGTAAAGTTTCTTGGTATGGGTGTACCAAGTTTCGTACTCTACAAGCATGTGGATTATGTAGCAAATGGCTTATTCTTTGTGTTGTTCATCCCAATGAGTAAGTATTTCCCCTAAGGAGTGGTTGGTGGTAGAGATATAAAGGTAAAAAGTTTGGTCATTCTTGGGATGGGTGAGGATAGGTGGAGACAAAAGGTACTTTTTGAGTGAATCTAAGGCCTTTTGATAGTTAATATTCCACTTATAAGATACATACTTCTTGAGAAGGTGGTGGAAGGGTTGGCATAGGTCTAAAAGTTGGGAGATAAAGTGATGAATGGATTAGAGCTTCCCCTATAAAATATGGAGTTACTTAAGTTTGATTGGAGGAAGCATGTTGAGGATGGCTTTAATTTTGGTAGGATCAACTTTGATCCCTTGAAAGGAAATGATAAATCCCAAGATATTTCCTAAAAATACCCAAAAAATGCACTTCTTGGGGTTAAGGCAGGCATGGTAATGGATGAGTCACTCAAATATAATCTTGAGAATGGCCAAATAATCCTTACGATATTTAGATTTCCCAAGAAGGTCATCCATATAATCTTATACAATCTTGTGAATAAGGTCATGGAAGATGTAGGTCATAACACATTGGTAGGTTACACTAATGTTATTTAGTCTAAAATGCATGACCCTATAGTAGAAGGTTCCCCACATCATGATAAAGGTGTTTTTATACTAATCTTCAAGGGAAATTAGGACCTGATTGTAACCCAAAAATCCATCTATGAGAGATAACATCTCATGGTTGATTGTGAGATCAACTAGCTGGTCAATACCTGGTAGAGGGATGTCATCTTTGGGGCAAGCAAGGTTGAAGTCATGAAAGTCCACATAAATGTGTAGTCCCCCTATGGATTTGGTGATAAGAATGACATTCAAGACCCATTGGAGATAGTCAATGGGTTTGAATGAAATTGATAGATAGGAGATAATGAAGCGCTTTTTTGACAAGGTCTATATGAGGGTGAATTCATTAGAATTTCTACTTAATAGGCTTGGAATCATGGTTTGTGACAATGTTATGGGTGGAAATATCAAGGTCAATTTTAGGTATGTTAGTAAATGACCAAGCAAAGGCTATGTTTCGGTCTTACAGGGCGGGGAAGTCCCAAAGATCTTTGAAATTCAGTGATTGGCCAAGTTTAACAATATAGGGGTTATTTGGGGTGCCCAAGTTGATATCCGTGGTGGATTCATTCAACATGGTCAAAGTCTTAGGAGGAATGGATTTGTGTATGGAGGAATATGGTACACCAAGATAGGTGAGAATGGAATCATCATCCTAACACTAAATGATAATAATGGTAGGAGAGTAATCTTTTATCATCTAAGGATGGGTCAAAGTGATGGTTATAGTTTCTCCCTCTTTTTGATAAGTCATGGGTCCAAGGCTGATCATGTTGATGGAAAAAAAAATTAGGTGAGATGATGTCATCATCCTCACACTTAGGTGGAGAAGACATTGGTGAAGAAGGGATGACTTCCTCAATAATGATGGTGGTAGGTGGTTTGGTTTTCTTCTTGTTGGGTAAAATGAAACCAAGGCTATGTTTCTCATGAGGCTTTCTAGTCTCAATGGAAATTAAATCATGTGGGCTATGCACATATCATCCTAGACCAAATATTTTCCAAGAAAACCTATGGAGGTAAATCTTGGAAAAGTCTGGTTTGTCTAGATAGGAGAAGCTAGACGTGAATGGTCAAGGCAAAGAGGAGGTAGCAAAAATGCCAAGTGGTTTGTCAAGTCTTCCATAAATGAAATGGGTTTGACAGTTTGAGGGTCCAAAGGGAATAATAGCTCTGATATTTGAGGCATACTTGGGTTGGTGGTCAATTTTCCCATACTATTGAGGAGTAGGGAAAGCGTCAAGGGTGAGGAGGAAATATTACCCTAGTGAAAGATGTTGGAATGTGGCTTCCAAGTGGTCCATGGTGGGGGTTTGGTCTGAAGGGATGGGTGATCTAGTAGATTCCTCATCGATAGAATAAGATATGGGCTCATCCTTTATGGTTGACAACTTGTCTTTGGTTGATGAGGGTGTACTAGATGGAGGTAGAAGGACATCATTGGGTTGATAAGTCATGTTACATGATGAAAAGGGGTTTGGGTCAGCTTGTATAGTGACAACCTAACCTTCATGCTTGAATTTGATGTAATGATGAAGGGTAGAGGGTACGTAATCCATGAAGTAGATCCAAGGTCATCCCAATAAAACATTATATTAGAATTCACCTTTCACTACATAGAAGAGATCTAAGAGCATGTGAGGTGCTAAACAGATATGGAGGATAATAGTTCCCAAAGTAGTGGCCATGGTGTAGTTGAAGGATTGAAGGATGGCTAAGGTTTTAGACATGACATTATATAGTGGTTTGTGTTGATCATAGGGATAGGAGGAGATGATGTTAATACTAGCTCCTCCATCAATCATAACCCATTTCATGTGGGTTTGGTTGATGTAGGTAGTGATGAAAAGAGGGGGTTATGGGTCATCCAAGTGGAAAGCAGGCATTTTTGAATCCTTGAAGGTCACAAGGTTATAAATTTAGAGAGTGACAACAAAGGTTTCCATAGGTTAAGGGTCTTTAGGTTGGACCTCTATTAATTGCAATGCCTCTATCATTACTAGGTGATGATGAGGTGAAGTAGAAATTAACTCATATAAGCTCATCATTGCCAGTGAAGTTATTTGAGCACCATTCTCCTAATTGATTCATAAGGGTTGGATTAGGAGGTACCTAAGATAAATACATTGGGTTTGGTTGAAGGTGAAGGTGCTTGATTTTTATTGGGTTGGGAGGTGGAAGATGGGTATGTCTATGGGATGGACACTTTGGCCTTCCCCTTATCCTTCTACTATGTATGTGATTGGGTGACCACATGGATAGTATGGGTAGATGGAAGAGTTGGGGTAGGAGATTGGTTTGGTTCCTCATTACTCTAAGGTGAGAGTGGGGGAGGAGGTAGGCATTGGGTAGTGGTTATTGGTTGTTATATTGGTAGCAGGCTTATGGAAAGTTCATTTGTGAATAGATCCTCCTCATTATAGAGCTGATGGATTATGGTTTGGAGAGCTTTATAGCTCTCCATGTCATGCCCTAGTGTCCTATGATAGGATCACACTTTGTGGTCATTATACCAGATTGGTTTTAGACTGAGAGGGTCGAATGGCCTCATAGGGGTAAGGTCAAATAATAAACTTCTAGTAACTTTTGGAAAATGGTTGAGTAACGCTTAGCTAAAGGTGGAGAGGGTTTAGAGGTTTTGCCTTGGTTGGTGAGGTGGAAGTATTTTTAGAAACATGCTTAGTGGTAGAGGTCATGGGTAAGGTGGTGTTCTTAGTTGATGGTTTTGGTTTTGGTAAGGTGGAAGTTGATAAATTAGAGGTAGGAGGTTTTAGGGTAGGTAGTTTGGTTATTGGTGGTTCAGTGAAGATAGGTGTGTCAAAAAACAAGTATAATAGTGTAACCAATAGTGGTGGTTGGGTTTTGGTTGAGACAGTTGGCTTCCCAATCAAAGTAGAGGGATGAGGCCCCAAAATAGAGGGCAAGGTTGAGGGAGGTAGAAGTATGGCCTTCTATCCTTTTGGTGGATTTGACTTCTTGGTTGATTTGGTTTAGTGGGTTTGGTGAGGTTAGGTCCAATTTTAAGGAGGGGTGATTAAGGCTCTATTTAGGGAAGATGTCAAGGGTTTTGGTTGGTTTATTTGGTTTGGTCAGAGAAGATGATCTAGTTGTTTGGGATTTGGCTGTATGAGATGGTTGAGAAATGGTTAGGTTGGTAGAGGTTTTTATTGGTTTGGTTGATAAGATATGGGTTTAGATAATAGAAGTTTGGAGATAGATTTTAACCTATAAACAAGTCTAGAGAATGGTTTATAGACTAGTCTTACTCCCTCGGTAGTGGGATCAAAAGATAAACCCATAGGCTTAAAAAAGGGGATGGTGACCTCATCCTTTTCCTTAATCAAATGATGTAGGGTTTGGATAGGTGGTTCCTATGGGAGGTGCAGGTGTGGTGGTTTCTTCCTTGACAATGCTCTTCAAAGGGGAAGTAAATTGCTTGGTAGTTGAAGGAGAAGGTAATGTGGTGATGGTTTTTTGCTCAGATATGTCAATGGAAGAAGGGTTTGATGACTCCACTACTTTAAGAAGTGGAGGAGAAGAAAGGGGTGCTTATTTGATTTGGGTCTCTAAAGGAAGAGAAGGTAACTCCACTACCTCAGTAAGAGGAGAGGGAAAAAAATAGGTAAATTGGGTAGTATGTTCTTCAACAATGAGTGTGTTAAGAACCATATTGATGATATGGGCCTCATGAGAACACTCAACTTTGTTGTTTTAATTTGTGGTAGGTGCATGATTGGGAAAAGGTTATCTAAAAATGTCAAGGGATTGGTTTGGAGGTGCATTGGGGTTGTCCAACACAAGCTCCCCCTTATCAATGAGGGTTTGGACGATGATTTTGAAGGTGTTACACCTACTAACCTCATGCCACACCACTCAATGGAAACTACATAGGTCATTAAAATTGTACTAGTTAGGTGCAGGATGAGAAGAATCAAATTTTTGAGGGGTTTTGATAGGAGGAAGTTATATGATATTAGTCTTTAGCAACTTCTCTAGGATGGAAGCGTAGGATTACCCAAGTAGGGTAACTTATTGTTGATTGTTTTGGTTTTGGTTTCTCATGTTTTGTTTTGAGGATTTAGAGAATTTTGGTTGATTGATAGATGGTAGAGGAGTGGTTTTAAGGACAATCACATTTGTAGTTCCCTTGCACTTGGCATTGGTATTGGTTTGGTTGTTTGGTTTAGAGGAAGAGGTCTCATTGGTTTTGTAAGTTGAGTTTTTGCTTTTTAAATTTAACTTTTCTTTGTCAATGGCTCTATTTTATAGCTTATGCACCATGGTAAAAGCTTTGTCAAAGTTTTGGAAGCTCTGGACACACAATATAAAAGATATGTTCCAAACACATGCTTGAGCAAAAAAAATTATCATTTTGGGTTGAGGTAAAGATAAGAAAAGTTGATTAATTAGGATCCTCTAGCGAGCTAAAAAGTCATCAATAGATTCATCATCAAATTTCCAGATAGAGTAAAGATCCATGATGGAAACTTTCTTAGAGATGTTTATTAAAAAGTGGTCTAAGAATGTTTGGGCTAATTGGGTGAAGGATAAGAGAGAGTCTTTGGTTATGGCACTATACCAATCCAATGCTAGACCAGATAGGGACATGGGGAAGGTAAGAAGGAGGGAATCATCATAGGCAATCAAATAATAGGCATGCGTAAATGCCTTGAAGTGCTATTGGGAATCTTCCTTACTTTGAAATTTAGAAAACTTGGGAAGTTCCCACTGAGGAGGATATGGTTTGATAGGGACAAATGGGTGAATGGACTCATTATAGATCTAGTCATATGATAAGATGTTGTGAGATCCAAAAATGGATGAATCTAAGGTAGTCATTTTGTCCATAAGAATTTTCATTAGATCTGTTTGGGGTTGTGCACCTAAAGGGTTATAAGGTGCATACCCTTGTGGTAGTTGGGTGATATATTGATAGTTGGTAGGAGGTTGAGAAGCTACCACATATTGATATGTGGACACAGGTGGTTGGGTGGATGATATGTAGGGGTAGGTGGATGTAGGTGGTTAGGTAGTGGGTAAAAGTACATGCCCTTATGGTTTAGGGATGTAACCTAGGTTTGGTGCAATGGAAACTTGTTGGGTAGAAGCAGTGGTTAGGTTGGTGATAAAAGGAAGGGTAGTGATCTTTATACTAATTGGTGGTAAGGTAGAAGGTATAGACACCACAAGATTTTGAAGTGGGGTAGTGGTTAGCATATTAGAAGTAGATAAAGGAAGGTTGGCAAAGCTAGTGGTAAGTACCCCCATGGTGAGGGGAGTATAGATAGCTAATGGTTGGGTTATTTCTAGGATAGAGGAGTTGTTGGTGAGGTGGAAGGTATAAGGGTCTTTGTAGGTTGATCAAGTTGGTTTTTAATAGTAGTATCAAAGGGATTGTTAATATATGAAGAAGCTTTGGTATTCAATGGTTGGGTGGTGACTATGGCAATATAAGGGTTCCCCATAAGGTGGGAAGGTATGCCATAAGGTGGGTCCATAGGTAGGACCTAAGTAGGGGTATGGTGAGGCATGGTGTTGAGATAATGTTGAAGGGTTATAGGATTATTATCTAATAAGGTGGTAAAATATCTCCTTAGGGAACTTCCATAGGGAAAGAAGGACTTCCTAAAGGACAAGGAGAGTTTTCTCATTTAGAAATGTACTCCATGGATGAGGAGGTAAAAGAGGTTGATTGGTTTGGTGATGGGTTTTGTTCTTCTAGATTATTTCACTATTGGTGAGTTAGAACCATCCAAGATAAGGGAGAGATAATATACTAATAATCTCACCATTAAAATAGAGAGAAGATAAGAAATAAGCAAGGAAAGCAAACACAAACTAAAATGTACGTTAAGTCCTAAATTTCTTTTTAGTCTCTCTTTTGGCTTATGCCTTAATGTTTTAAGAAATTGTGTGACTCCACTTGGGCTAGTAGAATAGGTACTAGAAAATAAATCTATGGATGGTTTTAGGTTATGCTTAGGCTCTCAAAAGGGTCTGCATTGGAAATCAGTACATGGCTTGGTATTGGGGTCTACCCCCTCACTTCACATACCACAATGATAAAGGTGTTGGGTGCTTAGCCAATACATACCAATTTTTAGAGTTTATACTCAACCAGAGAGATGAGTTGGTTCTCCCCTTGGTAATGACCTCTAAGTAGGATTGTTGAGAAAAAGGTGACTAATAGGTGATAAAATCCTAGTCAAGACTTATCTCAAGTTGTTTCATGTTTGATTGATGTAAGTGGTTTGGTTTAGTTTGTGATACAAGTGATGCTATGATTGAATTAATTTGACTTTAATTTAAATAAGTGAGCTAAAATTGTAGGAAATTAATGTATGCAGTCAATTTTAAGCCCCAAATAAATTTTAATTTCATTTATGAGCACAAAATAGAGAGAAGAGCATATAGATGCAAATAAATGAAACCCAAATAGAGACTCGAGGTCCCATCGGACATGCCTAAATGTTTCAGTGAATTTTAGAATATATTTCAACAAAGGAAGAAGAAGAAACTAGATACATGTATGGTTGAAAAACCTATTTGGTTATGTGCACATTAGATCAGATGATTATGGATAGCTCCTCTTTATCTTGGGAGGATGACCTACAAATAATAAAACAATAAAATAAATGGTTAGTTAGATAGATAGCTAGGTGGATTTCCTAGTGCTAGCTAGATCTTGGAAGCAAGAGCTTCTTTGGGGGCTATCAATCCACACATTTATAATAATTAAGTTTATAAAATAGAAGATAAAGTACTTGCATCAATAATCAAAATATACTAAAATTGAATACAAGAAATGCTTGATAAATAAAATGATTACTATAGCAATAAGTGAGTCAATACTAATTCTAAATAGGTTGGGTGTGGTTTAGAAACTAAGTTAGGTTTTTGTGAATAGGTAGACAAAAATAAAACTGGAGTTGGTTGAGGGTAAGTAGGTGAAAAGAGCTTGTTATTTTTTTTCATAGTGACCATTAATGGTTGAGGTGACTGTCAGCAGTTGAGGTGACCATCGATGGTTGAGACAACTATTAGTAATTATACAGACCATCAACGATTAGGGTGACCATTGATAGTTACTGTGTGTTGGGTCTGGGTTGATAAAAGGTCAAATTGATGAGCTTCCATAGGTTAATTCTAAGGGACTGGTTTATGTTAGGTTGACTATGGAATGTAAACAAAGTAATTAATAGACTGAAGATAAGTACTTATCTTGATGTAGGTTGATCATATGAATAGTTGAGGTGGTTAGCTCATTGGTAGAGTTTGGCATAATTATGGTAGAGTAATGGTGCTTGGCTATTAGCTGAGGGGTGGTATCAAGTTGATCCTCTAACATGATGGATGGATCTCTAGATGAAGTGACCTATAAATAAACCCTGAATGCAAAAAGCTCTTGAATTCGTGAATGCCATCCCTTTTCACCTCCTACTCTTCTCTTCTTATAAGCATAAGGAAGAGGTCAAAGTGAAGGGTCAACTAGGTTTTCTAATTATAACTCACACATGTAATGGATTGCACATGGATTTATATAAGATAATTATAAAAAAGCAAGTTAGAGTTAAGGGTGAGTTAAGTTGGTTTAGATGGTAGAACCTGATCATTGATGATCAAGGTGACCATCGACGATCAAGGTGACTATCGAAGATCACCTTGACCATCAATGGTAAGGGGTCAAAGGTAAGGTTGGTAAAAATGTGGGTTTTAAATTGGTCCAATGGAGTTATAACATTTGAAATCGTCACGTGTAGATTTTTGGTGTTTACAACTCTATCTATGGCCATATTTTATTCCAAAGGATGTAACCTTGGAGACCAGGCTATAGGTATCTTTTCTCCTAGACATATATAATGAGGAGTGGGAATTTGAGCTCCCTCAAGATATCCTCTCCTTGGGAAATGATGCTCCTGTGCTTCCCAAGTCACTATGGGTCGATCCTTAAAATATCTCCCCTCTTTTAGCAAGTGCTAAATTTTTGAAGCTAGCCATGAAGATCACATGCCAGAACATTCTTTTAGATTCTGATGCACACACTATCGAAAGGAAACATGCCCAAATTATGGGTATATATAATAAATAGGTTATAGATAAAAAAATGCTCACCAAGGAAGTGGTCACTTTAAAGTAGCAAATCTAAGAGGCCACAAAGGCAAAATTGAAAGCTTTAAACCTCTATAAAACAATTTTGAAATAGGAACCGGTGCTAGTAGATGGCATACCTCTTGATGGGGATTCCATAGGAAAATTAGAAACCTTGGTGATCCTCTTGTTTAATTGATATAAGGAGAATCCCATGCCGAAAGATGATGGACTAGAGCTAGCAGAGCAATTCACTAGGGAAATAAAATTCTACAAACACACCCTAGAAAAGGTTGGGGAAGTTATCCCTATTTTGGATAGAATTTTTATGCAGTTGGCATGCCTAAATAAAATCATGGAGACTCAATTCTAAGCTAAATAAGCCTAAAGGTAGCATATAGTTGATGTTACACTCTTAATAAAGGACTGTACTGAGTGTTCCAAGGCATTCAGGGATGTGGAGATGATGGAGGACATGATAAACACACATCATCAATAACTAAATATAATTTTTTCATCCCTTCAAGGATAGGTTGACAAAGACGTCTCTACACTTGAAGATAGCTAGAAGGATGCTATCATGTCCCTAGACAAACTGGTAGAGAAGGCTAATAAGAACTTTAGCTATCTAGAAGAGATGAAGAAATTGAAAGGGTTCATAAAATAAATAACTACCAAGGTGCTCAAGGCATTATCATATTGGGATAATGTGAAGAAGTAAATCAAGTAGATAAGACCTAAATATTTAATGGATGCTGCTAGCATGACTTAGTTTAGGATGGACTAAGTTCTTAGTGCGGGGTAATGTTGGCCCTAAATTTTGGCTAAGTATTATCTATTTTGGCATGGAAGGACCATGACATAGAGACCATGACAAAGGACCACAAAATGAAAGGACCATAACATGGAAGAACCATGGCACAAAAGGACCATGGTGAGGAACTTGTTAGGTGTAGAAGCACTATGGTGCAGAACCTATAGGGTGCAAGAAAACAATGGTGTGGATGGACTAGCACGAGAGGATCCAGTCAAATAAAAATTATTCATGAGGAACCCAAGGACTTAGGAATTGAAACTAAAGTAGAAGACTAGGGGAGCATGTGGGAAGTGGGATCAATTAAACAAATGATTTATACGAGACATATACATTTTTCATAGGAAGTTTTGTACCAACCCATAAGGAGAGGAATAGATGATAGTAAAGATATATCATAGAGAGTGGATATAGGGGGCACAAAGGCCTAGATCCTTAGGAGGAAAATTTGTTGAACACCATGAATCCTAGTTTTTTGGGAGTTAATTTTAAAATTACTTGAGTCATTAATGATTGTAAACACTTGGTCAGGGATAAACAAGTATAAATACCCTGTTATAAAGGATTGTGAAGATGATAATGGAAGGATGTATTGTTATTGTGATGCTTAAGCTTAATATGTGAAGTTGAGGGTTTTATAAAAATTCTTGTGTTCATAATGAATGATGTTGTGTGAGTTATTTATCATGAATTATGGCATATATTTTCTATTATAAGAAGTACTCTGAAACTACAATGTTGCTAATCTGTGTATTATGATAGTATAACTTAAAACTCCAAGGATCATAATAGTCTATCTTTGCATTAATGGAATATATAATTGAATAAATGTTTGACATAAATAATATAAATAATTATTAATATGCAAAAAAAACCTATGGGAACTGGTCTTAATCTACGCATTTCAATTGAGCACACAAGACCTCAATCTTGCATGAAAGGGCCAGCACACTAACTCATTGGGCTAGACTTCAGTGTTGATGATGTATTTAAACTATAAAACCCAACACTCCTCAATTATCCCTAAATTCTTGAGTTACCATGCACACATATTAGTTGCATTTCCCTTTGCATACATTATGGTTCACTCGATGTGAATCAAACCCTTGTATGTTTTCTTTATATCCATACATATATGATTAAAAGAAGTTGTCTTTCAAGCTCCTACTAGGCATTCTAGACACCCCTAAGAGAGAATTAGGCTGAAAATGACCAATTTTAAACGGTTCCCTTCAATCCAATGATTTTCATGGATTATCCACTCCCCCATAAAATATATCACATTTATTTGAAAGGTAATATTATCAAATGAGTGTCATTATAATCCATGAGGGTTCATGTTCACTTTTAAGCCTAATAAGCCTAGAGTATGTTTTTGTGCTTATGACCACCTATGAGTGTTAATAATGACTTTAGGTGATTATCTATAATTTTTTACATTAAATATAAATATATAAAACATCTCATGATGCTTCAATACTCTCCCACTCATCCTTTCAACATCCATGTATACTAGGTCTGCAGACTATGTTGATTGTGAAGTGTCTCATGTTTGAGACAAAACAAAGACACTTACACTATTGGATTGATTTGAAGGAGACCATGGGGGTCTTAAATATCTCACAAGGAAAATTTTTACCAAGTTTCAGAGCTAGATCACACTTCTAGGACCCTCAACACTCTAAATTCTCTAGACTAATTTTTAGGTTTATGATTGTGTGCAATGTTTTGACAAGGTTTAAGAAACTTCAACTATGACTATCTCTAAGGTTCTTGTTTCTTAAAATCACATAGTAATGTGATATTAAAACTTTTATATTGGTTTCAACATGTCCATGTTCAACATACACCTCTATCATCCTTCCACACCTACACTTCATTAGCTTGAGCTAGTCTGCAATCAAACTATAGGTATTTATTAGGGAAGTCAAATGACTCCTATAGGTGATGATACATTGCTTAAGCATTGTGTTTCCAATTTTTGAAATATACTAAAGTCATTAGTATTATTTAATGCTTTAATTGACTCAAATATATCTTGATATCATGATATGATCACTTTTCTATCAATTTTCTACAGGTTTGCAAGTTCAAGGTTCATTTTGGCTCAATAACACTGTTATTTCTGAGTGTTTTTAGTAAAAACTTGAATTAGTTGGAAACCCTTTCAAAAACCATCTTTATACATAAAATAATCTCCTTGTGTCAATATCTGACCTTCTAGGCCTAGGATGCAATAAATAATCCATTAGGCTTATAGAGACCTCCTAGACACTCACCAATAGATGATACCTTGTAAAGTAGAAACCTTTTTCAGATAAATCAAGGTAAGTATTCCCATTTAAAATTTTATTCAACTCTACACCTGTAGGTGTTTATTGAGGTGGTCTTCCATACCTAACATGTCATCCCAAAATATTAAATCATTACCAAAATGTATTTTCATTACATCCCAATCTTTATAGCCTATTTAAGGCACATCCTCAAGCCTCTACACTTTGACTACCTACACATAGAAACTTGTAGATCTCCATTAGGTTTGGCTGTAAGTAATGGTCTTGCTATTTGTAAAATATAGTCCTCTTCTTGAATATGATTAAAACCTTGAATATTTCCATAGTCTTTAAATATGATGGAGACCTATCACAGAGCTCATATCATATAACTTGGCTCTCCCACAGATCATTGACACCTCCAACTTTCTAAGATATACATATTCAATATGCATTATGCCTATAGCAGATAATGAGGATATAGGTCTATGATGACCTCAAAACATATACCTACATGATCAAATAAGGTATTAAAAAACACATTTTATTGAGTATTCATTTTAAGTTGCTATTCAAAACTCCACTTCACACCTTCACCTACAACTATCAAAGCATGTTCTACAGACCATCACCCTTATGCATTTCTATCACAATGAGATGTTTTTTCCTATCCTCTTATGACCACACATGCCAAACTAGTTTAAATAAACATGTAAAGCAATAAAATGCTCTATTTTTCCTCATACATCACTTGGTTCACATAGACTAATGCAAATAGATGAGAAAATTGAAGCCATTGGGGATGCATAGGCAGTTTGGGGTACTAAAAGTCTTAGTGATTATTCATGAAATATAGACCACCAATCCTATAAATATGGCCATGGAATTTAATTACACAAGGACCCCTATCATCCACCAAGTGCACTCACTTCAAATCTCCTCCACTTATCTGTACCAACAAAAAATTGTTTGAACTTCTTGACCTGTCTAAGCGAGTGATAAGAGAGAGAAACCAATTTTGATATTTTTTAACCTATTGAAGATCATTAATCTTTAAAAATACTTGTGGGGATATTAATACATCTCCTTGAATCCTCCACACATTTCATATGAGTTACTTCGGTTCGTACAAGCATATTAAACTGAATTTTGTAGATGATCTTCTTGTTTTAACATTAAACATGTAACATTTTTAGTCTTAAAACTATTATTGACACTTAATTTATATGTGGTACATTATATATCCTCCTAAACAACTTTTCCTTTCATGGAAAACTATAAACAATTACCTTAGAATGACTGAAAGGTGACAAAAAAAAGAAATTAAGGTAAGACGATAACTATGACAATGTTAAAACATGTCGTATGACCTCATTAATGACCAGCTGAACACTTTTCAAACCTAGAGGGACCCTATAAAAGTTTTCATATTCAAGTGGGTTGAATTAGTTTGACCTAGGGTCAAATTTGGTAAAAAATCACTATATTTATAACTTAAAGGGCTAAGTGTCTCAATTATCATGTCAGCACTACTCTTCTTCAGAGTTGGTGTGAGATACTAATTAGGAGGAACTAAAGTATTTCCCTTTCTATAACTACATGTTCTATTCATTTTGACCAACTTATTATCGATCTATTTATTAGTTTTGTCCCACACACTTTGGGTTCTCCTATGCATGTTTGCTATTTATTTTATTGACCAATTTATGGTGGGTAGGATGGTAATAATTCTATTTGTGTATTCAAGCTTAATGAGTTTGTTCATGTCATCCAACATGCCATTAGGGACCCATTCTTTGATGAATGATTTGATTTTATATATATTCATTCAACTCTAGTCTCTTTAGACTACCTCATATTCATCTAAACAATCTACCTAGTGTTCCTCCAAGTGGGGCATGTGTTCATAGGTTGAGCCAATACCAAGGCACCTACTTAAATATCTCTTTGTGTCCATAAAATTCCTACTCGCATATGATTAAAGATTGAATTGAGAGATGGCCAATTCAATGTCTTGGGCATTAACTATTATTTTACATGTGAAGTAACCTAATGAAATAGGGAATGAGACACCCAAGACATGTCTATTTATTTAGTGTTTATGCATTGCACACTACACCTAATTGTCTACACAACTCTATCAATGTAATATTATCATTTTTTACACTTGGAAGCCTTAGTGGATAAAATTTTAAACCACCAACCCTAAAATATGTTAAATTTTGATATTGAATAAAGTAGCTACCATATTGGTTGATCAAGGTAGTTGCTTCATATAAAATTATTCTACCCCAATATTTATCCATAATTTTCACTTCCCTCATAGTGAATGTGTCATTCACCCTTATGAAATTTTTATTGGTTTATGTCAGAGTCAGCTGAGGAAAATATTCATAAGCCTAGGTGGTTGGAGTAATGCTTATATGATGTGAGAGATTTGGATAGACCATTTGATAATCCAAATAATACATGAGGTATGAGGTCTTAAAGAATTATTTTGTTGATTTCACATTCAGTAGTTGGTGATGTAAGGAGTCACTAAAAATTTCTCCCCAATCAATGAATTGTTTACCATGATAGATGATGTTCATTGGCTTGAACATCTAGGGGTGTAAACTTTTTGCATCTTCATTCCCTATTAACTGGTTCAAGAGGGTGATCATATCTAAGATATCCTCTTAAAAATATATTATGTATAAGTTCTTGGGAAGTTTTGAGACTCTTTATCTTTTATTATTCAAGAATTAATTATTCATAGTAGTCAATCTTTTATTTTTGTCCTAGTATTTTTTCCCCTTGGTGATGTTCATGCTGATAACTTCTTCAGGGACTAGAATTTTCATTGGCATTCCTATTTCTATGCCATCAACTTTATCCATGAGAGATCCAATACTTAATTTGATCTCAAAATTTGATGGTCATATGTCTCACATAGGTGAAAACCAAGTCAAAACATTGGACTAAGGTTGGGAAACATTTTACTTGAGGAAGACCACTCTTTATAAGCCATTTAGAAATGTGCCTAGATTTTATTAGTTCACACTATGGTAAAATTCTTCCAAGTCTATGTGTTTGGTTTGGGAATCAATTATCTTATGGATTTCATTTTCCAATACCAACAATGGCTCATACCCCACATATTTGAACTTCATCTTAGAAGGTTCCAAGTATGTGAAATTGGTTCCACATGCAAGAACAAGGAGTCTGAATGGATATGAGGGTAGGAAATGATGGATTGGTTGTAAAGAATGTGAATCAATGGTCATATGGAAAACTCTTGGAAAAAATTAAATTATATCCACATGATATTTAATAAAGAGAGGATAAACTCTATAAATGAGGTGAATAGTTAAAGGGTACTGTAAACTTCCTTAGGGATGCAAGAAAAAATTGGGTAGGGTTTCACTAGTATGTAGAGAATAGGGGTTTGATTTTAAACCTTAGAGTAAAATAGCATGAATAAAATTTAATCAAATGAGACTTTTGAGGGAATATATATACCCTTAGATATATTGACATGTAAATACTAGCAAATGCAATTATGCAACCTTGAGAGCCTGCAAACTAGCCATGATGCCCCCATTGATGTAAGTGCACATGTGGGCTTACTCATACAGATATTTGTGCATGAGGGATTGGTTGTAAATTTGGTCATGATTCCCCACTAATGTGGGTGTACAATTTCACATAACCATGCAGACATGTCTATGTTTCTTTGGAAGATATTCATCTAGTTGTGCCCATTCATGTCACATAAATATGGCCAACCAAGGATGTGTGACATATATGACATGTACATGTATCCCACATGTCCCAAAGGTCATCACATTTGGAATTTATGTCATGTGAGATGTGAACATGAACTTGAATGTATTCTTTGTTTCTTTTCATACTTAGCCAAATTTACATATTATACCAATTTTAACAATCTAGACTTCTTACTTGATCTTTTCACAAAGATCAAGATTGTATTTCAACTCACAAATAAAATTGGAATTAACAATTTTAGGAACAATAGTCATTGAGTATGGAGGATGATAAATTTTCCCCATAGTTTTGGGTTATATTAAAATTGGATAATACCAAATGTATTCATGTCATTATGATACTGTCTAGGACCACAAAAGATAGTTTTTGATAAGTTTTCAAAATTGTTATCACGTTTTTAATCATAGTCATATTCATCATCTTTAATTGAATATCCTCATAAACCTTACTAATTTATTCAATATCATATATATGAATTTATTCCATGGGAATGGGTTTTTAAGGTGATATGATCTTTGGATGAGGTATGTTAAGTTGTGAGACAATAAATTCCATGTGTTATACACCTCTATAATATTGAAAGGGAAATTCATCTGTAGTAAATGTATAAATTTATCCCTCATGTAAAATATTAATCATCTACATAATGTAGAGGGGAGATAATTTATAGCATGAATTCATGGTCAACCAAGAAAATTATTTTAACTAAATTCATTAGATATTACTTGACATTTTAGAGTTAAGTCTTAGGCCCAAAAACTATGTTCAATATAATTATTTCTAAAAAGCTTCATGCTTGATTATAAAATCCATTTATGATCATATCCAATCATGTATGAGACTTATGATCAATACCAAATACATTGAGGAAGGTATTACTACAAATTTTAAATCTTTAACCATTATCAATGAGGACCCATTTGACTATTAAATGAATTCTTTTAGATTAAATTACAATGGGAGGTTTTTATCAATAATGCATTTAGAGGATCACTCCTATGATTTAAATGAGATGAGGTACTTTCTATTTTTTTAAGTTTTAACTAAAGAATAAAAATAAGTGAGCTAATTATTTATTAGTAGAGTCACCATCGTGAAAAGCATCTACAATATTTATTTAAAATTAGTGAATTGATTAACAAATTATAGGATGGAGATCCTAGATTGAGTATTTTGTAATTAGTCAATTATATCACAGGATTTTAGGGATTTAATTTGAATCCTAGAAGGAGGAGGGGGGATATTATAGGTTTGAGGACGAGTATTTTATTTTACACCACCTTTGGTACTATTAAGATGGATAATGACATTGTGTGTCTTACTTCTCTAAGTTGTTACAATATCTAACTCATAATGAATCCTAATACAATCAACAATATTAGGCCCATAATTAAGAGGGAAATCAAAGTTATCAAAGTCTAGGTGTAGAAACCTAAAATCAGACACTTCATGTTAATTTTAGCTAACTAATATTCTATTCTCACTAACATCCATAGCCTTTACTATTCATCACCCCTATTTCATTAATAATTTATTCCATAACCATCTCCAATCCCATAAAATTTGCATCCTATCACTTTAGTTAATTAATCCTTTCCTGAATCCATGGATTTTGAATATCCATAATTATTAGAATTTAAAAATTAAATAATACCCACATTATGACATCATCTTCCACCCTTTCCACTTTCCAAATTTTAATGATGCCATAGCTTCCACCTATCCCCCATAATATAAATTTTATAATCTAAATATTCCTCTTTCCAAATTTCATTGAAATTGTAGACTTTGCATGTCTCCCATCATTTGAATTTTATAATTCAAAGATGCCACTTTCCAAAATTCAATAATGTCATGGGTTCCACCTATCCCACACCATTATAATTTTAAAATCCCAAGATTCCTCTTTTTTAATTTAATAATCCACCTAAAATCCCACTAACTTCCACTATAAAATTTAATAATCCATTTAATACTCCATGGGTCCAATGTTCCCACATGTTTCACACTCCTAAGATTCCCACTAAATAATTTAATAATATCCCATCAATTCAATCATCTTCCACCATTGATATCCAACCAAGATCAATGGCTCTCATTAATCAAACCAAATTTATAAATGGATCCATTCACATCCATTTCAAAAAATATTAAATTAAATAATGAAGTGCCATCTGAATCCATCTATCAAAGGCTCAAGCATCATAGAGCATCAACATCAAACATCAATCTCATAATGAGAGGTGTTGTTGAATAGTTGATGCACTTTAACAATCCATTTAATACTAAAATCACATTCAAGCAAAATTAAATTCATCATGAGTAGTTTTAAGGTATATTTATTTTTCATCTTTCTTTTATTTCTCAAATTGAGGTACACTACAATATATTTAGTTAGTTTCTATTTTATTTGGATTTTTGACAATCTAATAATCATTCTTGTGTTACATTTTGGCATGTCCCATGGAACTCGTAATCCCTCAATTTTTATTTTCTTCTTTAAATGTTCTAAATTGTTAATGATAATTAAAATTTGTATGCTCTCCTATTTCACCTATTATGTGATTCCTGAGGATCAAAAATGTTTTGGTTATCTTCTATTCTATTTTTAGTTTTTTAAATGACAAGGAAGATCACACTATTAACATTCTATTTGCAGGTCGTTGAATCATTTTGAGCTAAAAAAAAAATAATTTTTGCATGTATTTTTTAATTTTCCTTCTCACAAATTTTTATTCCAAAGTTCAAACTTTAAATCCATGGCCTGGACTAATAATATATAATGCCATCTTTTGGACGCCATACTTTAATTCGAGTGTCCATTTGATCTCCCATTTGTGCCAAAATAAATATATCATAAAGGAGCATGCAAACATGAACAAATATTCTACTTCAGTTTGATATTTTTGTCTTAAAAATCACATATTTCATTCTTGTTCATTTCTAATCTTGATTTATCACATATAGGCTGGATATTTTTTTGTTTTTGACTTCTATATTCTTATTTCTAATATTGTAGGATATTTGTTGTGAAAGCTAGTTTTTTGGAATTGTCTTTATTTTGTGCTTCTAGTTTGACTAACTTGTAGGATCTTTGGATTGATTAACTATTCACAGACAAATTATTGGTTTTTTTATACATGAAACTTTCCAAATAAGTAAATAGTTAAATTAAAAGGAAACATTTTATTTTATACTCGATAATATTATTTTTATTTTACTAACTATGATTATTTCAATATTTTTGACTTCTTTAAAGTATTATATTAATATTTTTTATTTATTTTAGTAATTAGATCACATTTCCTTTTCATTACAAATCTTTCTTATTTTTTGTATCACAAATTTTTATATGTTCTTTCTTTGGTGTCATATTAGTAACGATGCTCAGAAATCAAAAATAAATTTATGACTTTGTTACCTTGATTGTGCTTATGTATGCTCTTCCCTTGGTTTCACATTGGTGATGGTACATGGGAATTATAAACAAGTGTTGATCCTTTTATTTCAATTACACAAGGTATATTTCATCACCTTCCTACAAGTCCTTAGGGTGTGGCAGTCAGGAATTGATATCCTAGCATATATACCAACCCATTACATATAATAGGGTATATAAATTGAGTGGTAGGTATTCTATAATCATAGAGACTATGTGTATGAATTAAAACTCATGAAATCAAAGGATTTTTTCATTACACTAAAATATCAGACATCACCATTGAATAATTCAATTTCTAGTAGTATTTCACTAAAATCTTATGGTTGAAGTGGTCACGAATGGACAAGACCCTCCTATAAATAGTTCATTATTGGATTTCTTCTTCGATGGATTTTTGAGCCTCATTTACTTTAAGGTATATCAATTACCATATATAGATACTTATAAATAAAAAAAATCCTTAAGAATCCTTTTTTATCATATTTGTGGTGCACTCATAAATGGTTAGCCCCAAGAAGTTACTCTCAATAAACCCTTGAAACTATGTTTGGGATACATACACGAAAGCCTCTGTAGTTAGTGATCTAAAAAATTGGTTTGTGACTATATAATGGATAATTAAGTATAACTAAGATCCCACAAATTCTTTAATACCTTTTCTAGATCATTCATTTGATGTGTGATTTTGTATCCTAGCTTATAGGCTTTCTTGGTTTATTATTTATGTGTGAATGAACATTGTTTTTTTCAATTAAAAATTAAATTCAAACAAAATCAAATTAAAAACAAACCAAAGAATTCATAGAGTTAAAATCCACATTCAAGTCAAAAAAGATGAATTTTGTCATTTCACATTGAGCCTAGCCTCCATGTCACATTTCACTAAGAACCGAGCCAGAGCTAACCCAATTTTTTATTTAAAATTGGGTACACATCCCTCAATTAAAATGGATTTTTAAAAAAATACATTCCATCCAAATAAATAGCATTATATTCACACTAATAGTGATTTTGATCAAAGAGTATATGACCAAGACAATACTAGTTAGTGGTTCAAAATAGATCGAGGAAAAGCCTATCTAGAACAATACCTCTATAAAAATAATGGTTAAATATTTTCACCTCTAGCAAAAGTAAGTGGTTCCACATATTTTTAAAGAGACTCGATGCAAATATATTATATAAAATACCAAGTGTTCCATGACCAATAATAATCCACTACTAGTTATCACATTGATCATGATCAAATCCATACTAAAAACCTAGATTTGGATCATGAATCTACTAACAAAGGAAAATCAACTTTAGTAGGGCAGTATTATCAAGACCTAAATAGAGTTATAATCAAATGAATTCATTAATTTATCTAAATTATATCTAATTTAGACTCAAATTTAATATCCACATCATCCAATCATTAGTAGCAAATCCCACCCAATCAACAGTAACACATTTCAATTATTCAACAATAAAACCACAATAATTATAAAGTTTCTAATAGGGTGTACATACTCCCTAGATTCAATGATAATTTACATTAATCTCCTAATTAAACTCAATTAATCCATAAACATACACAAAATTCTTATTTAAACACTCCTTTTACTCAAAAGTTGCAAAAGATGACAAAATCTCTTCAAGGATTACAGGGAGGGAACCAAAACACAGAGTTCAAGTTTGAGGAGCTATGTTTGTATCCTTTAAATGAAAATATTTTTAAAATACCCTTTCCAATTTATATTTAGGTGCCCAAATTTGATAAATATAAAGGGAAAGGAGATCCACAAGACCACCTCAGATATTTATTCATGCTTTGTCAAAAAGTGGTGAATAATCACATTTTATTGATAAATTTATTTCCCCAAAGCTTGGATGGTCAAGATTCGGATGGTTCCTCCATTTTCCTAAGGAATCAATCATTAAATTTTTATAAGTGTTAGAAATTTTTTTGAGGCGTTTCTCATACAACATAGAACATGAGTTCACATTGATGGACATTTGCAACTCCAAACATAGAAGTGGGGAAAGTTTCTTAATATTTTTTAAATAATGGTGGATTCTGGCCAGCTGATTTCCTCATTCATTTCCTTAAAAAAAATTTATGTAAATCTTAATTAATAAATAATCCATCATGTCAAAATCCAATGTGCCACCACATTTGATGAAATCATCCAAAAGGGACTAAATATTGAAAAGGTTCTCATTATTAAAGGTATAATTAAAGTGTTCTCTAATTAAAATTTGCATCAACCTCAGGCTATGTTCTCATTCAAATAGGAAAAACCCAAGTTATTTAATAATAACAATAGTGTAGTTGGTTATGGACTCCCTAGATCCCCTGATTTGGAGGATATAACTTTGGTTGTGCAAGCTCACTGAAAGAAATGTTGCATTTATTAGAAGTCAATCTTAATAAAAAGGCCCTATAACTTAGGGTGATGAGAAAATAACTCAAAGACATTCTTTGGGTCCTTTTCCTTGGAGTTTTTTTTATGTTCAAAGAGGTCCATATTTTTGATATCAATATCCCTTATAATAAACTATTGGATGACCCTAAGGACCTTTAGATTTTGGGTTCCACTAGGTGATGGTCTGGATCTATCGATTCTTCTCACCTGACCCCTAAAAGTACCTCCTCTCCTTCCAGTGTTGAAGGACTAAAATATGTAGGTAAAGAAGGTCCTAGTACTATAACCCATGGGAAAGTCAGGAAGATCCCCTCTAAGGTCTTTGATATGTTTCTTTCTAGTTCCTGATGTTTTGGTTGGTAGTTTTTTATTTCACTTGTTCTATCTCTTTCCTACTCATTTCTAGTTGTTTATTTTTGTTTTTTGTGGTGTGGGACCT
Organism: Torreya grandis; assembly: GCA_037957365.1. Classification (NCBI taxonomy): domain Eukaryota; kingdom Viridiplantae; phylum Streptophyta; class Pinopsida; order Cupressales; family Taxaceae; genus Torreya; species Torreya grandis. Next base: position 2,534,027 of record JARHVA010001955.1, read on the forward strand.
TTTTTGGATGGGTTTTTAGTTCCCTTGGTCACCTTCCTTTTTGAGCTTTATTGGAGACCTAAGACTCCTATTATGTGTCAGGCTAGATTCCACACTAGTTCAAGGTGGGTTTATGTTAATCTAAATAATAATGTAGTGGTTGACATAGATATAGAGTCTAAACATGTGTAAAATTTTCAAATAATACATGTTTATAACATCCATTCCACTCCAAAAGTAACTCTTAAGAGACCACTTGTCAAGGCTCCATGTCGAATAAGGATCCTTAATCCTCTTAGAAAACCCATATAATTAGTTTTTTAACATCTTTTCTATAATAAACATGATTATATTACCATAAACAAAGCCTTTTAAATTGGGAAAACCTAAGCCACATTGGTACAAGGATGACGAATACTTTGAGTATCATCATATTAAAGGTCATGTTCTTTAATGATTCATGCATCTCAAAAACTAAATTCAATATCTATTATATATTGGTGATATCGAGCTCAATAATTAGGCATCCACATCACATAATTAAAATATGGGATTTTTTAAGGATCCATTCCCAAAACATGATCAACATAATTAGCAAGAAAAAAATCAAGATCACCAACAAGGTCAAAATAACCACACCAATCATGTGGACTATCATAATGAATCACATAATTATGATAACGTTTTAGCCACTATAAAAATTAATTCCTTCCATCAACCTAACATAACTCAATGTTCTATATTCATTACCCCAGGACCTTCTATGACCCAATCTAATAACCATGTCCAAGCCCAATAATGTGTTATTACTACTTGATTCCCAAAGTTCATAATTCAAGGACCTTACACATTAAAATCCCATAATCAAACTCCAAATCCTTGTATGTCTAAAATAAAACCATCCACAACCGAAAAGCAATATGACCTTATAGAATAGTATCATAATACCCCCACACATATTTCCATCTTGGATCTATTATAAATATCCTCTATTCATAAGGACATCTTACACCAAACCATAAAATAATCAAAGGTCCCTATTTATATTGACCCCTCATAATTTCAAGAACTTATACAAAATTTATCCTTGGGTTAACAAATCACCTTTGATCACAGTGATATTTCACCAACTTGATCATCCCATAACAATCTTTTCTACATAAAGCTAATTATTTCCAAGCATAAAATCAAGTGGGTACTCATAGACAATGGGTCAAAAATAAACAAAGTGAAATAAATGCACTAATAGTAATATGACTCAAGAGAGGATGGTTAGTATGGTGTTAGTTCCAAAATGAAAACAAAGTGAATAAACACACTAATAGCATAACATCTCTAGGCTTAGACACTAGGGAGAGCTTAGTTAACAAAAGAAAATGAAAAACACAACTAAAAATAAAGGGATCAAATACAAGAGTTCCTTCACCTTCTTCGGATGTTCCAAATGCCTTTGTAGTAGTGGCTTGCTCAGATTGTGCTCATGAAGTCATTAGCAATGGAAGCTTGGCTACCTCTATCTCTCCTGGCACCTTTGGCTTGTGGCTTGGCTTGGATTGGAATCAATTTGGCATGGTAACACTTGTTTATTGAAGCTTTTATAAATAATCCTACATTATAACTTTGCATTTTCATGACTTAGAAATGATGTTTTGAGGCCTATTTATAGATTTTTGGATTTGATCAGAATCAACCTGAACCGTCCATCTCAAGATTGAGATGTGTGGTTGAGAATTAATTCAATTTTTGTAATTAAGTTTGTAATTATCCTCATCATGACATTATAAGAAGGGGAAATTAAAAGGCATGGAGGGCATCATGAAAGGCATTGATGAGGCATGGGAGGCATGAATCCTGATATTTGTGGCATTTATAGCCTAGAGATGTCTTCCCAAGAAATGAGGTCATCTGATGATGAAAATATTCCATATTCATTTCTAAAAATAATTATTCAACAATTTTCCATGGAATTATTAATTATGCCTTGATTTGGGTTAATTAGCTCTTAAGCATGATTAAGCACATTGTGCACAAATTACCCAAATTGATCAGAATGCCTTGTTATTGGTCCTAAATTTGACTGGATTAGAATTGGAAGGCACTATCAGATGCATTAGAACCATATTCCCATTTAGAATGTCACCAATAATAAATAATAAAGGCATGTGTCTTGTGTAGAATATTTGATAGGGAAGATCAATCTAGAGCACCCAGGTGTAAATTTGACATTTTGACTTGAAATGAACTGATCAAAGTTAGCTGGCTCATAAATTGCATTACCCCATTTAGGGATACCTTGACCAAAATTGGCACTTGAATATGTTAGTTTCACATCATTTATCATGTTTTAGTGTTTTTAGACCAAATTGTGCATTTTAGGTGAAAATTAGCCAAAACCCTGATTGGAGGTTATCAATGGCCAATTTTACGTGTCTACAATTTGCCCCTATTTGGGAAGGCATTGCAATCTATAATCATAGTAACATCTTCTCAAACAATGAAAAGGTCATATATGCCTCCAACTTCAATGATGATAAACTAATTGTATGATGCCCCCTCGAGGGAATGGTTGGCCCAAGCAGGTCGGTAAATGGTTCCTCAAAAAGAAAGAAGTGAAATAAGAGGACCAAAGAAAGGAAAGATGATGGGGTGAAAACACAATGATACTAAAAAATTAGTCAAAATAATTGATAATGCATGTGGGATAGTGTACAATGGTTTTCCCAAAAGTGGTTATAAACATTGTACCCTGATAGTGGCAATGTGGTATGATAACACAATGATTTTCTCAAAGGTAGTTACAATCATTGAGAAGATGGAGCTTCCCCAGTTAGTATAGACAAATAAGAGAATAACATTCCCCTATATAGGTATAAAAAGTAAAGTGGTGACAACACAATGATTTGCCCAAAGGTAGTTATAATCATTAAGAAATGTAGGTGGGATGGTATGTAATGATTTGCCCATAGGCAGTTATAATCATTAGACCTTGATTATGGAAAACATGATAAACTAGGTCGAGTATGATGATAACTTAACATAGAGGTTAATGATGAATTGGAATAACCTACTAGTAGGGAGATGCAAGTTCAAACTAATAAATGTTGAAATTTTTTCATTATTAATTACTACTCTGTTTGGGATATGATTGAGAGTGAATTGGGATGTCAGTGCTAAAGAGATGCCACCATTGTTGAATAAACTTCTTGAAGCTGAGGTTTCTTGTAGCATGTGATGGTAGGCTTCATGATATAAAACCATAAAGACTTGGCCAAAATATGCATAAGGACTGACTCCCTCAATCCAATAGTCAATAGAAAATAATTCATCAATGATAGAAACCATGATGATAATGTAAACATATGAATATGGATGGATTCGAGTATAAGTGTGGGAAAGGAATCACCCATTGAACACACATAAACTAAATCAAGGTAACAGTGCTGAAAGTAAACAAACAAGAAGACAAACAAATAAAATAAGAGAAACAAACAAACAAACAAATAATGCAACATTGCCCCTAGAAAATAGGTGACAACTTAACAAAAGAACAAAATGGGGGAATAGAAGAAAAAGAAGGGGGTGGCTGAGTTGTCTCCATATACACTAGGCAAGTGGATGCTGCCTACATAGTTCCATGGAATTAATATACAATAAAAAACTTTAGGCCAAATGTAGTTTTCTTAGGGAATGGGAAGAATGTGATAACTAAGGAAAACAAATAGAATGGATGTAATAGAAGAAGAGGAATGGTCTTGAAAAATGGCAAGTGCGTGAGATAAAAAGGCCAAAAAAGATATGGAAACTAAATGACAAGTGATTTTATTGTAACTTGGTAAGGGTTCCTAGAATCCTTAAGGCAAAGAAGTGGTCAATGTTTTTGTTCTTTTCTAATGCTTTTTCAAATGTTTTTAGAATTATTTGTAAGTATCTCAAATCAATTGAGAATGATAAGACACTAAATGGTTCAAGCTCATAAAATGGTGAGAGCATGTCTTAGGTTTCTCACAAAATAGTGAGAGCATGGCTGAGTTTGCTCACAAAATGGCAAGAGCATGGCTTAAGTTGCTTTCAAAATAGTGAGAGTGTGGCTGAGGTTGCTCATAAAATAGTGAGAGCATGGCTTAGGGTGATAGAGATGACCTTAAAAAGTATTGAGCATTGCCTACATAGTCCCAGAGTAGGACCTCAAGTCATTGTAGTTCTACCATTACAGTGGAAGAACTTGACTAGTGCAGTAGTCAATTCAAACAAAATAGGCACAGTTGGTAAAAAGACACAATATGGCATAGGAAGTGGCAAGTTGGTAATTCAAGGCTTAGTGTTGCCCCTAGTTTTCCCATAGGCAGTTATAACTAGGACACAATGACATAGATCAAAGATAATAATTTTTTCGAAGGTGGTTATAATTAGTATCAAGATCGATGATAAGAAAGGAATAACAAATAAAGGATGCAACTACCAAAACTTTTGTCATACTATCCCAAAATATGCTCCTTGTCTGAAGTACTTGAACTAATTGATGAACTAATCAAATACATCGATGCTAAAACTAAGTAACCAATGGCAAAAACTAAGGTCAAATGGGCTAGTCTTTAGAACACACTGGGTTGGTAGGTCAGAAATGGAAAGTGGATACGAAAAAGAGGCAAATAAGGATGGTATTTGTATAAAGAATAATAGTGTCAAAATGACATAACTGAAACAATCCTTATAGATAATACACCTTAACACTCAAGCTAAGTACCACTTAAGATGAATAATATTCATTGGCTCTAAAATTTCATTGCCATCTAGTGTGACAATCCTGTATGATCTTGATATATAATCTATAGTGATTATGAAAGGCCCTATCTGATTTTGTTTAAATTTCCCTTTATGCTTATTCTCAATCATGGTATTCTTTTGATTTTATTTAAGAACAAGATCACCAAGTTCAAATGTTCTATACTTAACACACCAATTATAGTGGCCTTTGAGTTAGTTCTAATATTCTTGAATATTGTTGAGTGCAGTTGTGCATTTTTCATCAAGTAGGTCTAGCTCTTGCAAGCAAGCTACTTTATAATCATGATCATCTAGGAAATGTTTGAAATAGATACATAGTTAAGGTAATTCAATCTCAATGGGAAGGATGGCTTCAATACCATAAATGAGTATGGAGTGGCTCATGTGGGGGTATGATGATTGGTATGATATGCCCAAAGGGTAGGGAATATCTAGAGGTGCCAATCTTGACCGACATCATTAACAATCTTTTTGGGAATATTGACAAGGGTTTTGTTGGATGCCTCAGCCTAGCCATTACCTTGAGGATAATATGCTATAGAAAAATTTTGTGTGATGTCATATTCAGTACATATCTAGTCTACATCCTTATTCTTGAATTATCCTTCATTATCAAATATAATATCAGAGGGGATACCATAGCAAAATATGAGATGGTTGAAGATGAATTTGTAAATTTGCTTTTCAATCATGTAAGTGAGGAGTATAGCTTCAACCCACTTAGTGAAATATTTTGTGGTGGTAAGGATATGTTTATGGCCATTAGATGAAGTGGGGTTAATCTTCCCAATGAGGTCAAGTCCCCATGTAGAAAATGACCATGGTATCAACATCAGTTTTCGAGTTTTTGTTGGGGCATAAATCTGATTAGCATGCCATTGACATTTATCACATTTTTTTACATATGCAGTGGAATATACATCTATTATGGGCCAATAATAACCAGTATGTAAGATATTTTTGAATAGGACTACCCCACTAGAAAGGGCTCCACATACTCCTTCATGAACTTCTCTTAACGCTAATGTAGACTCTACCGAAGTTAAATAATGAAGCAAAGTTATATCAAAACTATGATGATAAAGAGTGGATCCAAGTAGAGTATAATGAGTGAAATGATGAATGAAGGCTTTGGTTTTTTTTCAAGATAGGTAGGTGGTAGAACTTGGTCATGAAGGTAGTTGTAAAGGTCTGAGTATCAGATAGAATTAGGACCAACAATATCATAAATCATGGCAATAGTTAAAGGTTCATGAGTTGGTGCTGACAAATTCTTAATGAAGAACTGATACTCTCTAGATTTATCTATTTGTTGGATCATAGATACAATGGTAGCCATGGCATCTATAGTTCTATTACTAGCCCTCAGTATATGCTCAAATTGAATGTTGGAATTTTTTTTCTTAAGAATGTCTACCATGGCTTTATATGGAACTAACTTGTCATCTTTGGTTTGAAAATGATTTATAACCTAATTGATTATTAACTGAGAATCACCATAAATATGAATATGAGATATATTCCACTACACTACTTGTCAAAGTCCTGTAATAAGTGCTTCATACTTGGCCATGTTATTTGTACAATAAAAGTTGATTTTGAATGATTTAGGGATTAAATCCCCGTATGGTGTAATAAACAATACGCCTACCCCTGATCCATGTGTAGTGAATGAACCATCAAAATAAAGTTTTTAGGGCTGCTCCTCAAGGGGTGTGTCCATGATGGTCATGATGGATTCATCAGGAAATTTACACATGAGTGGCTACGTGTCTATGAGAGGTGCTTTATCAAGTTGATCTATAAGAACTTGTCCTTTGATTGCATTTTGATTGACATACTCTATGTTAAATTCACTGAGAAGCATGATCCATTTATCCATTTTTCCTTGAAAATATATTTTAGATAGTAGATACTTGAATGGATCTACTTTTTAAATGACCATGGTTTTATTATTCAGCATGTAATGATGTAGTTTTTGAGCTGTAAAGACCATGGCCAGACAAACTTTTTTAACAAATGTATAGTTATGTTCATATGTAACCAAGGTACGACTTAGGTATTAACTAGCATGATATTTTCCATTATCATCATGTTGAACCAAGAGTTCCCCTAGAGTATGACTGATAGCTGATAGGTATAATATAAATGGCTTTCCTGACATAGGAGGTAATAAAATAGGTGGATTAACAAGATAGTCTTTGAGTTGTTGAAAAGCTATTTGGTAGTGATCATCCTAGTTAAATGTAACTCCTTTCTTCAAAATGCATGTAAATGTATGGCACTTATTTGCTAACTGAGAGATGAAGCATTGGATGTACTGAAGCTTACCCTACAAACTATGGAGTTGCTTCAAGTTAGTTGGTGGAGGCATCTCGATTATAGCATGGACTTTAGCTGGATTGACTTCAATACCTCTATGAGACACTATGAAGCCAAGTAATTTTCTTGAGGTTATACCAAACACACATTTCTTTGGATTTAGTCTAACTTTTTACTCTCATATTCTTTCAAATATCTTGCATAACACTATTGGATGGTCAGTCCTAGTTTTGGATTTTCCTATTATGTCATCGACATAGTCTTCAACAATATCATGCATCAGATTATAGAATATGATAGGCATGGCTCTTTGATATGTATCTCCAACATTTTTGAGGTGAAATGGCATCACCTGATAACAAAATGTTCCCCATGGAGTGGTGAATGATGTTTTATGCTAATCTTCTGATGTTATTCTAATCTGATTGTATCCTAAAAGCCATCCATGAGTGAAAGCATTTTATAACCATTAATGGAGTTGATGATCATATCAATATTAGGAAATGGAAAATCATATTTAGGATAAGCTTTATTGATGTCTCAAAAATTAGTACAAAATATTGATCCCTTTAGGGTTTTTGCTAATAGGTACCACATTAGAGATCCATTCAAAGTAGTCAATGGATCAGATACATCCTGATTCTAAGAGTTTTACCAAATTTTTCTTTACTAATATAGTAATATAAGGATGAATCTTGCTTAACTTTTGTTTTACTATTTTTTTGTCAGGATTAATCATAAGGTGGTGCAGAACCAAGGTGGGGTCTAAACCTAGCATGTCAAAATAGGCCCATGCAAAGATATCTACAAATTCTCTCAACAGAGCTATAAAGACATCATGTTCCTCCTCAGTGAGGGATGCACCTAAGTTTATCTATTTTAGGTCTAATGGAGTCCTAATATTTACCTATATTATATCTTAACTAGAAGGTTTGAACTATCTTCTAGGATAGTAGGCAATGACTTAAACTATTAGACTATGTTAGGGTCCTTTGTTAGGACTTATTCTTCAACTTCTCCTAGGCATGATGAATCTAAGTCCCCTAATGGGAGGTCTGACATGTAACAAAAATAATAAAAAATTCTTAGAGAATTTAATCAAATACTTTTTATTGCTCAAAGCTAAACTTTGATCCATAGGCAAGTTCATCGTTGGTGGTCTCCTGGTCTAAATTTGAAGAAGAATGAATACCCACATCTAATGGCACCTGAGACAGGTTTTCACCACTAGACTAGCCTTTACTTTTACTTTTTCCCTGGTCAAAAAGTGCCTCAAAAAGGATTTCACTTTGGGACATCAATGTTTAAATTATTATTTTTTGGTTAAGGGTGTTCACTCGCTCTTCAAAATAGGCTGTAGGATCCAATGTGATTGAGAATCCTGATTTGTGATCTCCTAATGGAATGTTGTCTCTAAGGCCTAAGAAATCATAGAATGCCTCATCATTCTAGAACTCATCAATTGGCAGACTAGATTCTTTTTGGTCCTAATCTACCAGTTGGGGATAATATAATGGCAATGGGTTGTAATGAATGATCAGGGTAAGGGTACAAATGGCATTGTTATCAAACATGTTGGTTTCAGCCAAGTCATCAAAGGTGAGGTTATGATCAACCTCTGCTTCATTGTCAATATCATCATCACTAGTCACTAGTGATGGAGTTTGAATAAGATATGTGGGGTCACCCCCAAGTGGTTTAAATCCAAGTCCATAAGGTCTTTCATACTTAGTCATGGAAATTGGCTTGATTTTTCTTTGTTGATTTAGTCTGAGGCCTCTTCCTTCATAATTGTGATACTCCATGATCCTATTAGGAATAGGACACTTGGCATTTTTATAACAATCAACTTGGTCATCATTGTATAACCATGAGTCATCCCATTTAAGAGGGTCAGGTCCTTGGCTAGATGCTAGTATAAATGTGACAAGTCCCTTATCTTTGTTCTTTATTGCCAATGCATATATGGGATGACTTTATTTCACCCAAAGGTTTTCAAATTCTAAGGAAGATTGATGATATGAAATGTATCATGAGTCACATACTCTCTTGGTATATTATCTGAAATGGTGAAATGATTAGAAGCTTCAGGAGGTGGCATGTGGGAAAGGGAATCCAAGGTATTAGGATCGACGAAATTATCTTATGAAGGATCAATAAATATAACTTTTCCTTTATCCTACTTAGAATTAGGATTCATACCATGCTGATAATTATAGCTTTGAAATTTGGCCTCAAGATACTTGTAATGTTCATATGGGTGTAAATCTCTTGAAATATTCACTTCCATCCCTGAGTGGGAAAACTTGATACATTGGTGTAGTGTTGATGGGACTACATGAATCTCATGTAACCAAGGCCTACCTAGAAGTATGTTTTATGATAACTCAAGATCCAACACATGGCAAAGTGTATCATGGGTTAAAGGCCCAATAATAATTGGTAAACTAATGGTGCCCTATGACTCTCTTTCCTAATTATCATAGGCTTTAATAGTTATTATTTCTAGTTGAAGATCTGTCATTATGTACCTAAGAAGCTTGATGAGCTTGAGAGACACTATGTTGAGGTTGAATCCATTATCTATAAAGACACGTTTCACTTTATATCATCTAATACAAACTTTTATGCATAATGGGTTATTATAGAGCAGGCTAAGGGAGGAAATATCACTTTGGTTGAATGTGACTTGTTGGCCTGGATCTAGGTGTCCAACCAAAGCTTGAAAGTTATCAGGGGATATGTCACTAACAATAATGGATTGGGTCAAAAACTCATTCAAGATGTTTTTATGGATTATTGACGTCTGTAGTAAATCTAAAATAGAAATTTGTGTTGATATCTTCTAAAATTGTTCCATAATATCAAACTTCTTGTCTTGGTCAGTAGTGAATGGTTTATTCTGAGGCTAAATGGTTGGTTGGATGACAGGCAGAGTGGCAGATGGTTATGGGCCTACGATATTAATATTTGAACTCTAATTTGTGATTGCATAATTAGGGTTAAATACTATACTAGTATTTCTAATTAATGTTGGAAATGGCATGGGACTAGATAGGACAATTCTCAGTTGTTGGTGCACTTGCATGTGGTCACGTGGCAAGAACGAGTTATCATTATAAGATCTAAAAGTGGAAGTCCTACTTTGTTGGTTTGCCTATATGCAGTCCCAGGTCAAATAAATATTATCCATGTGATTCAGTTGAATATTTTTGTTTATCAATGGTCTAAGCTGGTTAGTTTTTGGTCTAAGAGTAATGGAGATGGTATTAATGCTACCCCCTTCAATATGACCTACAACCCTATTGGATTCATATAAAACTACATGGTAGGTTTTTTGGTTGTTACCATTCTGACCTTGGTTTTTTCCATTGTTCTATCATTGTGTATTCTACTACTGATTTTGTTGAGTTTTATGGTTTGGCCTTTGATTTTGATACTATTGATTTTATTTTTGCACTGGTCATTGTTGTTGTTGTTGATTATTTTGTTGTTGTTGATTATTATGTTGAGGAAAGGGGTTTTGATAGATCCAAAGAGTTTGATTGGAAGTTTAAGCACCATTATCCAATTTTATCTCCCTATTCTCCAACATATTCTCAATTAAATGCTTGATTTGGAGACATCTTCATAGATTATGCCCGTTGACTTGATGATAGTCACAAAATTTATTTTCATGATACCAATCAAGATAAGGAATGCCTTGAAGATAATGATTTGGTATAGGCTAACTAATTATATTAGCGGTATCAAGATTTTTAAATACAAACTTAATAGGTTCTCCTAAGTCACTAAAGACATGACATGCAGGGAAGGTTCTTCTAGGAGGAGGGGTTTGTAATGGCAACAGTTGTTTTATTTTTGGTGTAGGTTCTAGTTTTTGTGCTTGCAACATTGGTTGGAGAGGTTGTTGGGTAAGATTAATCTAAAAATGTGGCACATATGATGTCTACATAGTTTACACATGATGAGATTCAGTTACTCTATTTCCCATAACATTCCTATTGCAGTTGAATTACTTAAGTCTTTCATGATTATTAGCTTGTACTAATTATGATGTTTGAATTTAATTAGGATGTTATTATTGGATATTTACCTACTTGGTAGAATTAATATTGATGAATCCCTTATTGATGAGCACCCTCTCAATCAACAAACCTTTATCAATGATCTCTTTGAATGTATGTGCACATTGTAGTTCCAGATGATAGGCTATCTCATTAGAAATTTTTTTAGTAAACATAATGGCTAATTTTTTATCTGATGAACTATGGGTGAAATAACTTTCAAGGGCTCTCCATCACTGTAAATAACTCACAAAACTCTCCCCAACTTTTTTCTTTACCTGTGTCACGTCCACTAACGAAATCTCATGTTTGATATTATAGGAAAAGTGCTACACAAATTTATCAAAAAGATCATCAAAGTTTGTTACCAAATTCTTAAGAAACTTTAAAAACCACTCCAAGGCTTGTCCATCCAATCTCCTTGGAAACAATAGCAAAAGGTATATGTCACTATATGCCACTGGTTGACATGCGATTAAGAATTCAGTCAAATGAGCCTTAGGGTCACTTTCCCTTAGTACTTATTGAATTCGGTGGTTCATATCCTACAGGAAATGATATCTACAAATACTCCATGTTAAATGCATAAGAACACACATCATCTAATTTGAACTTTTTAGTCTACTTCCCAACCTGAATGGTAGCAATTACATCCTTCATCTGTTACAATTCTTGGGATAGGAAACTGGGTGGAATATTGGTTTGAGGGAGAATTTGAGTTTGGATGGATGGAGATTATTGTTGGGGTATTTTGGTTTGGTTGGGGAATGGACCAGGAATATGCATACATGGATTGGGATGTACTTGAAATTGCATATTTGGCTATGTGATGTTTTAGTTTATGTTGGTGATAAAGGTTTTACCTGGGGGATTTTATGGTGGGGATGGAAGGATATAACTATACAGTGCCTGTTTTGGTTGAAAAGGGTTATTATATCAACTAATCGAGCCTTGATATTAAGTGGGAACTTGTGGACCAAGACCCTGTCTTTAGATTTATGGCACATTTTGAACCAATGCTTGTCTAGTAGGTTTCTGAGAAACATGGGGACCTCCTTGTTGCATGATTCCCTATAAGGAAGTGAAAACATGTAAATTTAGCATCTATCATTGACTAATATTTTCATGTTGTTGACTAGTCATTACTTGGTTTTAGATTGGCATATTAGTCTCTGATTGAAGAGGTATGTTCATCATTAATTGGTGAGGTAGAACATTTGTTGCCCCTAATTGAGGTGGCAATGTATTCATCCTGTGTTGCATTAATACACTAGACTATGTATGTTGTTGTGGAATACAACTTGCTACTTGTTGAGGAGGAGTAGGATTCATCACATTCTATCATTGAGGCATGATATTGCCCATTGTTTGATTACCTAATCCCATAGGTTATACACTTAAGGAATTAGTTGGTTGAGGCTGGGATGTAGAAACTCCTATTCCTTAGTATGATGATCTACTCATGGAATTAATTATAGGCACATGTTTTTGGTTAGTTGTTTATGCATTAGTACCATTATGATCAATATTGGATGATGTTTGCATATTTTCCACTATGTTTGGCTCACTATTCAGTGTAGAAGCTAAAGACACTTCTTCAATAATTGACATAAGCATCAAGTTATCTATCGAAGTAATTTGTATAAATGGGTCAAAACTTAGATTTTCTTTCTAGTTAATTCTATCGATAATCTTATTAAAGGTAGTAGGTCAATGAGAGGCTTATTTAACATGTTCATCTGATTGAAATCACATGCTAAATTTAGATATTTTTGATTTATTGTCTGCATTTGGTTAAAGTGCTCTTCCATGATGTTCTTACTTTGATCAGATATATTAGGATCTTGGTGTATTATTTGGACTAGAGCCATAAGATTGCTAGAAGAAGCTTGTTGATTGTAAATGACATTGTGGGGCACTCTTACTAGACTTGGTAAATTTTCATGGGGGAAGTTTGTTGGAAACTTGGCCCCTACCTCAATGGCTCTAACAAAAATTTCATCCTTGTTTTCCAACAAATGTTTCTCAAACATAAATGGATCATACGTGGAAGATGTATTAGTAGAATACGACTATTAAATAACTATCTCATCCACTGTGGGTATTGTAGCTAGGTATTACATAGTTTGTTCTTGGTCTTATTATATGTAAGGTGATGTGTTAACCAAATAGTTAGCTAATGGATCTTGGATTTTTTCCCTTGATTGAGTATTATAAGGGGGATAATAATCCATATCATAAGAAATATTATCCACATAGGGGTATTGCACCATTTCTTCCTATGTAACTACATTACTAATCCCTGGATTGTAAATCAGTCCACTACAAGTGTAGGAATACATGTTAGGATCCATAGTCAATGCTTTATGATAAAAGGTCAAAGAGTTATACAAACTCTAAAAAGAACAATGTCTAAAATAGATGATGCTTCAACTTGGTCTAGATTTTCCAAAAGGATCAATAGGTTTATGCAAAGTTTTGTGGGGAAACAATCTAGAGTGAAGTATCTAACATTACACTATTCACATAAAGGTAAGCAAGTAAATGGACCAAAAATCAAAATGCCAAATTTTAAGGTTAAAGTGTTTCAAATTAGTCTAATCTAGGAAATTTAAAAGTTGCTAGGTCTTTTGGGCAAATGTGACATCAAAAGCTAGGCTCAAACAAGGCATGTGCTAAGACTCTTGGCCAAATGACGTCAAAAGCTAGACTTTGAAAATAGATGAAAGTTTTAATCTAACAGATTTGAAACACTTCTAACAAACATTAAGCATTTAATCATTGGTCATGAACTTGATCAACTAGGTATAAGGTATGAAACAAAAGGCACTTTATAAATAGTTTACTTTCTCACAAAAAATGGTATAAAACTTGGTTTTTTTGACAAACAAGCTAGACAAAGTTGAATAATATAACCATTTTAGATAAAAGATCACAAAAGTACACTCAAATTGGTCTTAAAATGTAGGAACAAATTTGGAATTCTATGCAAGAAGGTCTATGAAACAATATTTGAAATGTTTTTGGCAATATAACGATGATATATTACCTAAAAGGTGCGACAAAAAGTTTGTTTCAAAAATTCTCTAAGGTAAAGACATTTTCCACAATTCTGACAATATAACACTAATTTTATTAACTCAAAATGCAATGGTGTATAGACTTAAAGTGCAAGTGTTTAGCACAAAATGCTTTAAGTCTATCAAGTGATGATAATGATTATGAGTCTTAAATGTCCTTCAACCTAAATTGGAAATTAAACCTAAGTTCCCTCAAGTTTAGTGAAAATGGCAAACCCACTCAACACATCAACCCTATGAACTTGTAAAGGTGTAATACTGAATTTTTATTATAAGTGAAAGACTTAAACAACATTGGTAAAGGTCTAGACTCAATTGGATAGCATAACTATGCCAAAGTGGATGATATGACTCTCAATATTTTGATGAAATTTGAACAAGGAAAATTGATGACCTCACATAAATAGCATAATGACTTTTTTTTCAAAGGAAAATTTGAAATACGTGTTTGGTTTGGATTGTTTGTTTACACTAAGTTTTAACTCCAAACAAGAATTTAAACTAGGACAAGACCAACTAATTAATCACCCTTACATCCTAAATTGACAAGGTTGATTGGTATTGTTGTAATCCATCAATATACATCATTTGAGAGGTTTTTAAGTGTTCATGCAAAATTAAATGTGCATTATATAGTATGGTTTTTATACCCCCTCTCTCAAATGACAGTATTGTGGCATGGACCTTGATGCGCACCTTGCACCAACAATACTTCTATGACAAGTGGGGATTTGTCTAATATCTAACAAGTTTCCAAATGATCTAGGGGAATCAATTGCACAATGAATTTCATGCCAAATAATGCAAAAGAAAAGAATGGATTTTGGGTCCGTATCACTTGGCTTGTTGCAAAAAGGTCTAGTCCTTTTTGCAACCACTACATCCTGTTGTTCACTCAGTTTAGTGCGATGTCCAAAGTGCCACTACATCCCATGTGAAAATCTAAATGAGTTAAATGAAGTCAATGCTAGGAGATGAAACCCTAGGTCAAAGCTTCCCTAAAGAACTTGTGGGAGGTAATGAAGTCCCCCTTGTAAGCTAAGATGCATAAAAATAAATAAAGCATGAAAGTAGAAAGACTTTAGGGTCATTTTCAAGATCACCCAAACTTTGATGAGTTTTTGGGGAGTGCTTTATAAAACTTTATTTCTAAGCCTTGGACTAGGCTACTTACAATAGGAATGGTGATTTTGATTCCAAGGGTTCCCTATAGGGGAAAAATGGAAGAGCATACACACAACATTCCTCTTTTTGCCAAATAAAGATTTGATTAACCAACTATTGAAAACAAAAATTAACAAGTGTGTTCAATTTTAAACCCAAAATGAAAGATTTGGTGGTGTTTATTTGACCCCTTAGTCTTAGTTGTAAACTTTGAAAACATTCACGAAAGCATCTAAGTTCTTTGTTAAATACCCAAAACAAGATTCCTAATAGATTTTTTAGCATGCAAAGGTGATTTAAACATGTTTTGAGAAAATTTTGAACTTGGTCCTACATCAAAATTGTTAGCATGTCCCTTAGCTTTGAAACTCTTTTGAGTTTTAAAAAATAAACTTTGAAAACATAGCTCTCGGGTCTGTGTTTTTTTTAAAACATAGTGACCAACGTCAGTTATTACCATCGACATTAGTTATGGCTAACTAAGATCTAATCGATGTCATTTTTTTTTACTGACATTGGTTAGGTTAGGTAACTGATGTCGATATTTTTGTTGATGTCAGTTACTATGTAAAAACTATGGCAACCATAAATGGCAAAATAAAATTAGAAAATCAATTTTCAAGAGTTTCAAAGGATTAAATAAATATTTTAAAGTTGCGAAAGGATCTCCTTCAAGTGTAAGATGCATCTAGTCCCATTAGGTGTGTCATTATGTGATCTAGTAATTTGACTCAAGAGAGGATGGTTAGTATGGTGTTAGTTCCAAAATGAAAACAAAGTGAAATAAACACACTAATAGCATAACATCTCTAGGCCTAGACACTAGGGAGAGCTTAGTTAACAAAAGTAAATGACAAACACAACTAAAAATTAAGGGATAAAATACAAGAGTTCCTTTGCCTTCCTTGGATGCTCCAAATGCCTTGGTAGTAGTGGCTTGCTCAGATTGTGCTCATGAAGTCTTTGGCAATGGAAGATTGGCTACCACCATCTTTCCTTGGCACCTTTGGCTTGTGGCTTGGCTTAGCTTGGAATCATTTTGACATGGTAACACTAGTTTCTTGAAGCTTTTAGAACCAATATTGCATTATAACTTTGCATTCTCAAGACTTAGAAATGATGTTGTGAGGCCTCTTATTTATAGATTTTTGGATTTGATCAGAAACAACTTGAACTATCTATCTCAAGATTGAGATGTGTGGTTAAGGATTAATTCAATTTTTGAAATTAAGTTTTTAATTATCCTCATCATGACATTGGAAGAAGGGGAAATTAAGAGGCATGGAGGGCATCATGGAAGGCATTGATGAGGTATCGGAGGCATGAATCCTAATATTTATGGCATTTATGGCCTAGGGATGTCTTCCCAAGAAATGAGGTCACTTGATGATGCAGCTATTCCATATTCATTTTTAAAAACAAGTATTCAACAAGTTTCCATGGAATCATTAATTATGCTTTGATTTGGGTTAATTAGCTCATAAGCGTGATTAAGCACATTATACACAAATTACCCAAATTGATCAGAATGCCTTGTTATTGGTCCCAAATTTGACTGGATTGAAATTAGAAGGCATTTTCAGATGCATTGGAACCATATTCTCATTTAGAATGTTACCAATAAAAAATAATAAAGACACGTGTCTTGTGCAAAAGATTTAATAGGGAAGAGAAATCTAAAGCACCCAAGTACAAATTTAGCATTTTAACTCAAAATGAATTGATCAAAGTTAGCTATCTCATAAATTTCCTTGCCCCATTTAGGGATACCCTAGCCAAAATTGGCAATTTAATATGTCAGTTTCACATCATTTAGCATGTTTTAGTGTTTTTAGGCTAAATTATGCATTTTAGGTGAAAATTAGCCAAAAGCCTGATTGGAGGTTATCGATGGCTAGTTTTAGGTGTCTATAAATCAAATGCCTTGAGTATTCATAATTATACATGGAATTAAATATCATTACCATCAAGGGATATGATAATTCCTAAAGAGAATCATCTATAACTATTTATCTACCCATCATTATTAGGACTATCATACATCCAAACCTATTTCATGTCCTTGACATTAAAATTCCATATAACCTCCTCCTCAGCCATCCATGGATTCATGACATGCACACATTCCTTCCACTTTTCATCAATGTCAAAAATTCCCACACTCTTGTAGATAGCTCATAATCCCATGTGATACACAACTTTATCAATATTGTAAGATGTTGGAAGTTAAACATCACCATGCCCATTATTGTCCCATTGTATAATACACCCCTAAAAAGGATAAAAATGTCCTTCCAAGTCCTAAATCATCATAAATTCATCTAAATGATCATTCATCCACATCTAACAATCCCCATCCAAAATAATTTTCACACTTCACAATTAAAGATAAAGGTTGTGGAGAATATGAAATGAAATATTATTTATGTATTTTAAAACTTCCATTATCCCAAAAAACCCATGGTAGGCTTAACATGGTGTGGTAATATAAGTTTTATTCATATAAGGTAGGTTCTACTTCATTTCCAAGAAAGGTCTTCTCAGTAATGAATAGATAAAATATTATAGTAATTCATGGTTATATGGTGATCGACTAGCTTCATAATATGAAAATAACAACTATCCTATCCCTAGAAAGATGTTAAAAATGATAAATTATAAGGGTACAGGCTTAGGAGCCAAGAAATAAGTAATTATTGATCATATCCCATCAATTCAACATGAAGGAAATCATAGCATCGAATAAAACCACATGGAGGGGACCGCCTGATCTTGAAAGTGATAAAATTATGATGGCTAATGATGAATTTTTTAGTAGTGACATAGATTCCTTTTATATAATCTATGATGTGCTTGTAAATACTAATATTTTTGATACCAAAACAATCCTTACCATCAATTTGTACCTCCCTTATCCTGACTTCATAGATTGGGACCAATTAAATCATGTACCTTTTGATGTTTTTCAGAATGATGAGGTAATTAAAAAAAAATTGGGACTTAGAGATGGTTTCCCATTTTGGTACCACAAGAAGTGAATTGAAATTAATTTAGACCTTGATTCTTAGTTTAAAGAG
>JARHVA010001955.1:2557500-2622500 GCA_037957365.1 Torreya grandis
TTGACTTGGTCCATATGCATCAATAGGGTAATCATGGTCATGGGTTTTCCATATCATGGTGATTTATTATGCTTATACTTGAGTCCATCCATCAACATATGACAATAATGTTATCTTAATTTTTCTATATCATGGTGTGTTTATGTCATTTATTTATTGGATTATAGGTCAGTATTTACACAAATTACATTTAGTCATCATGGTGTTTTGTATCTTGGTGCATAGTGCTCTGTGCTACATCAAAAACCAAGTTGTAAAGTATATGAGGAGGCACTCTAAAATGATAGTATATTCTCTTGCAAAAATTTATTCATACATTAACATCCATATTCAAATCCAATCAGTTCATCCATATCTGAACAATAAAAAATCAACATAAATCATCATCTATTTATCATTATCTTCCCTACCATTTTAGGAAACTATATTGGCCTGAATTCCATTTTGACTATGTAGGTAACACTTAGTTACATGGGGTTTCTGAGGTAAGATCAACTAGCCTTATTATCATTATTACCATTAATTTCCATTATTATCCTTAATAATTCCATCCCTTTCCTCCTCCATGATAAAATCTTCACTCCATCATTACCCATCACCTCATCCCTTTTAACCTATCAATCTCTTGTAATCACATGTCCAACATGTTAATCTCTTTTAACAAGTTTATTCATAGTATATCCTTATTCCATGCTTCCATCTCCACCAATTATATGTGTTATCCCATTTTTATAAACCCCTTTGACATTTTCCATTCCATTTTCATCTTTAAATCTACCATATATTTTGTAATTTGGCTCATCATTTTCCTTACCATCACTTTTCATATCAACACTTAGCTGATCATGATACCACCTACTTCTTCACTCTCCTATCATCCTTTTTGTTTCCTAATTAGACTCCTTTTCTCGCCGATATCCCTTTCTTTCATGTGTTTCCTTATCCTTTATTTTCATCACCATTCCATTTTATCCTTAGTTTACTTTAGACATCATTTCACTACTTTTATTTCTTACCACATATCTCATAATCTCATTCCCCTACCTAACAACTAACATTCCCTCACATCTGCTTTCAATTCCCTAATATGCCTATTTATCACTACCATATTTCCACCCTCATCTTCTGCATTTTATTCTTCATCTCATTTCTCTATTTCATTTCATTTTTCTCATATTATCTAGTTTCACTTGGTTTACTTTCCAAGTTGCATATTAGTATTTCTTCCCAACAACAACTCCTTTAAAGCTATTTATCCTTTTATTTATCTTCCATATTTTTCCTTTTCTTCTTATCTAAGTAATCACTCTACTCAACAATACCTGGTTCCTCATCCCCACCATCATCCATTTATATGAGACCTCATTATCCTCTTTATCCACTTTCATCCATATTATCATCAACAATAAGGGTGCAATCATTGAATCATACTTATTTTACATCACTTACCATGTCCTCCACTTCTTATTTCAATGCACAAAATTTGATCAAGTTTACTTCTTGATATATCTACATCTTGCATCTCAATGTTTTTGCATTTTGTGAATAATAATCTATTTTTCTTATTCTAGTTACTCACTTAACATCAAGGTCAATTTCCCTTCATGCCTTCCCATGGGTTGTGTTCTTCTCAGTGACATTGGTCATTTTTTGTATTGAGATTTATGCCCCCTATGATGAAGTAAGTCCATAATTTTTGTGTGAACTTGATTTCTTCAATAAATTATAAGTTACAGTGTTGATACTAATTCCATATCTAATCCATATTCATAACCATCTTTATCCCTCAACACATCATCATATCATTGTTTAAATCATTATTTCATCACTTTGGGCCATCTTCGTGTGTTTGCCTAGGTTTTTGTGGCTTCTTCATTCTTTGAAAAATAATTATACCATATGCACATACATTTGAATCAACCTATAATACCTTTGAAATTTTCATCACTATTATCATTTATCATTATTTTCAATCTCTTAACTCCTAAACCAATGCTTATAATCTAAACTTGTAGTTTCCACCTTAATAGAGGCATATTAAAGTCTACAACTTATCTTGAATCCGATCAAAACATCAAATCAAAAAAGAATTAATTAAAGTGAGTTAATTTCATCCTTGTATTAATATCATATATTCATAATCATACCTTCCTGAATGAACTAAATTTGGCCTAAGGTTCATTTGGACTATGTAGGCAATGCTCAGTTACATGGGGTTTCTAAGGTAACCTTTGACATTAGTCATTCACATTCCCATTCCCCTCATAACATTATTAATTCATGAAATAGGTTAAAACCTTGATTTATGCTTGCAAATCAATCAATAAATTAGCTATTTATCTAAGCTTGTAGATTTCAACCTACTTGGGGAAAATCAAGCTTGTAACTCCATCATTGGGATATTATTTTCCACAACTACCCTATTTGGGTAAAATAAAATTGTATATCTTATCTTAAAATATATATTTCCTAAATAAGCCATGCTTGGGGAAACTCAGTTCATCATCATAAAAAATATAATTATACAAGCATTAGCTCGATTGTATTAAGTGCATCTACAGATTAATCTCGTCACCACATCCTACATCCCAACCCTTTTTTCTTCATCATCCACCCATAAATTCTTTCATTCTATATTGTTATCTCTTTTTTAATATCCCATATGTTTCTTTCATATGTGCTCTCAAGTGGGTATCATCCATCACATTATTCCATCATCATCATCTAATTTTTCACCCACATTTTTTAGCTTCTTATTTCTTTAAAAATATATTGTTCCATTCATCGTGTCTCGCAACACCTTATAAAAGAGGGGTCAAATGTAGAAACCTAAAATCATACACTTCAGGTAAATTTTAACTAATTTATATTCTACTTGCACTAACATCCCTAGGCTTCATTATTTATCATCCTCTAGTCAATTAATCTTTTATTCCATAACCATCTCCAATCCCATAAAATTTACATCCTACTCCATTATTTAATTAATTAAAATTAATCAACTAATCCTTACATAATTCCATGGATTTTTAATATCCACAATTATCAAAATCTAAAAATAAAATAATTCCCACATCATGACATCATCTTCCACCCCCGTCTACTTTTTTAATTTTAATGATGTCATAGGCTCTGCATGTCCCCCATCATCTAAATTTTATAATCTAAATATTCCTCTTTCCAAATTTCAATGATGTCACAGGCTTTTCTCCCATAATTTGAATTTTATAATTCAAATATTCCACTTTTCAAACTTTAATAATGTCATTAGCTTCACCTGTCTCCCATCATTGGAATTTTATAATCCAAATATTCCTCTTTCTGAATTTAATAATCCACCTAAAATCTCACTAACCTCCACTATAAAATTAAATAATCTATTCAATCCTCCATGGGTTCAATGTCCCCACCTATTTTGCACTCCTAATATTCCCATTAAATAATTTAATAATCTCCCATAAATTCAATCACCTTCCATTGTTGATCTCCAACCAAGATCAATTCCTCTCTTTAATTAAACCAAATTTATAAATGGAGCCATTCACATACATTTCCAAAAATCTTAAATTTCATAATTAAGTGTCATCCAAATCCATCTATCAAATATTAAAGTATCATCAAACATAAATATTATAAGGAGAGGTGTTGTTGAATCATTGATGTACTTCATAAATCCATTTAAAACTAGAATCGCATCTGAGCAAAATCAAATTAATCACAAGATTAAGTTGAAGGTATATTTCTCTTTCATCTTTCTTTTATTGTTCAATTTGAGGTACACTAGAATATATTTATTTGGTTTCCATTTGATTTGAATTTATAACAATCTAATAATATTTGTTCTTGTGTTACACTAGGGTATCATCACATAAAGCATTATAATCAATCATATCATGTCGCAATCTAAAATATAATAATATATGATAAATGTTAGGAAACAAACCTAGAAACCATGATAAGAATATGTATACAAACCATGTAAGCAAGCCAATGAACATATAAAATAAAAATACCCACATAAATTTTCAAAAATGAATATAAAATGTAAATTTGGTCAACCCATGAGATAATAGGAGAAACACAAGCCTAAGCATGAGCCACTAAGGGAAAGCTAACCAAGGCTAAATGTATTATTTATGATTAAAACCAATGGAAGCCTAGTAACAAGGCACAAGAAATGAAAGTGTTTATATGAAAACATAAAATACATGGGAACCAGAAAATAAGAATTTAATCAAATCTGAAATAGATGATTAAAAATGAGAAACCATCAAAAGATGTATGCATTGAAATAAATAAGGTGTATGCAAAAAATTTTAAAATATGGATGTAATCCAAAAGCATAAAAAGGTGAGTAGTAGCTAGTGTTTAATCAAAATATGTAAGATAGGATGAAAATATGACATTAAATCTGAAAAAAATTTGAAAAGTTTTGAAACCCTAATAGGAAACCTCAAAAGATATAAGTGTTTGAATACCAGAGGGGGGTTCACCAATTTGTTTTATAATTTTAATGCACTAAGATAAATAAATCTAATACAACATGATAAAATTATTGCATAAAGGGATCTAATATAAATACAATATAATAATAGAATTCAACTCATCCTCGTGGCTAAAAACAATAAACATACATAAATAAAATAATTAAATAAGCATTGACCTAAGAAAAGTTGTGGAAATGATGAAACAAACAAAACTGGGAATAATTTTAGGATTCTAAGAGTACAAAAATGGTTTGAGAGTGAGGATGAAGCTATGTGTAAAATATATAACCTTGAATAATAAACAAAATATTTAGTACCTGATAGCCTACCACTAAATATTCCCTTAAGTAAATATAGCCATTGAATATGCCCTGCCTCTATTGCCACTAAATATGTTTTATTGAAATGAATTTGTATTATGCACAGTTCTGGAATATAAAATTTTTTATGTAGTACATTTCTTGATGCCATATAGTATTGTGTCTTTGCTCTCCTATTTTTAGACAAAAATTTTAATTTGATTTCTCTTTTTCATCTTTACCTAGCTCCCCTCAAACACTGAAATGAAGAACAACAAAAGGATTATGGGCTGGGAAACCATATAGGAGTTACAAATACATATCCCACATATTTTAATTATACCTAATTTATTTATATGCACATCATGTATATAGAATATTAATCAAGGTCACTATTTCCTATTCCTTGTATATGTAATGAAACTACATGAGCATTCACCTAAACCCCTATTTTTGTATAAGTGGATGATGTTGCAATATTTTGAATAAGAATGGATTATAAAGGTGAAAGACTTAGTTGAAAGTGTAGTAATATATATGATCAATGAAGTCACTAACTTGAATTTTTGAGAGTAATTAACTTTTCAATTGATAATTAGATGGTACTTGATAAATGACTTGGAATGACTTCATGTGTGTGTGTGTGTGTGTGTGTGTGTGTGTGTGTGTGTGTGTGTAGGATACAACACATGATATGACTAGACATAAAAAAGTGTGGTATGCAAAATTAAAGGCACAAGAAATTAGGCCAAAAATATAGAAGCTAGATTCATTGATCTATTAAATCCACACGGGATGGATTTGGTGGTTCACTTGTAATAACCTAATTTGTCCATGGAGAGATAAATGTCCAAAATGAAGGAAAGAAAGTCATAAAATAGATAAATAATGCTCAAAAGATGAAATGTATTAACATTGAAGACATATAGAGGGATCAAAGGTTGGGTATGAAATGTCCTAAAAACAAAAAATTATATGAGAGTATACCAAGTATGAAAAAATAGGTAAAAATCACTACAAAAAAGGGTCTTGTACCAAAATTAGGTGTCCACAATGCTTAGTGCCATGGTCTATGTCATGCACAATATTATTTATAATGTTTTAAGTTTGAATCATACATTAATATGGTTTCTACCATACATTTATTATGGAATAATTATATTATGTGATTCATTTCTATATATTTCCTTTCTAGGAGCATATGGTTACATTGGGGCATATAACTTGTCCCTTCCTTTTTCTATTATTATGCTTATCACCTATGCATTGTTGTTGGAGGGCATGATGCAACCATGTGTTTATATATCCTACATTTATTATATTAGGATTGACATATTCCTAATATCCTTCATACATCTTAGTCACATTAAGTTACTATAATTGGAACATTTATTGATATATGTTGTCCATATTGGGTCATATTGTTATAATGGGGCATATCACTTCTCCTACCTTTTCTTTTTACACCCTTTTTCAACATGCTTCATTTTTTACATATTATTATTGGGTTATATATTATTATCAATATTTACATCATGATATATTTATATTATTACCACATGTTTACAAATGTTCTTTCAATTATTATTACATATTTTGATTTATATTTATGTTACATGTGGTGCACATGACTCTTTATTTTAGATGAGTGATTTACTGGAACATCCCTCACCTAAGGGGCATATGATTAGATTATTTTACCTTTAATTAAAGATTTAAATTGGTTTTAAGGTTATATGTTATAGGTTACATAGGTTATAAAGTGACACCATATGTTTTTTTCTTTGGCAAAGAAGTAGATTTTGCCCCATGACATGGGTCAATAAGATCTAGATTTTCAACTTTTTATCTTAGACTTTTTAGAGATGGAAGAAAGGTTTGTATATTTATATGTGTATATGTTCCTTTATTCACTTTTAATTTTTCATATTATTTTATTCAGTTATATTTTATCATATTATCAAGACATTGATCTAAATGAGAACATTCACTTTTGTTTATAGGTACACTCAAGATGTTGAAATTAGAGCTTTGATGGAACATTCATTTAAAGGATCATATATATTCTCAAAACTTCTCAGGTATATGCACTTATTTTTTTTACTTTGATATGTATGCATACACACACATCAAAATGGGGTATTGTGTAGACATCTAATTTTTCTACAAGTCATGTAATTGTAGTGAATCTTTCATACTTTTTTAAATTTAGTTCTTTTGATTACTATAATATATTATTTTCACACTTTCCCTTGATATTGGATCCTTGATAATCTTGTGTCATCTGTATTTGATCATTAACACATTCAAATATGTCATTTGTCTGGCTTAAGATCCACCTAGTTATCATCTAGTTTAATTTGGTCTTTGTTTCATGATTTTTATGCTTTGACCATATTTAGATAATCCCAAAAGTGACTTGACCCTTTTTTAATAGTCTCATAGTGATCAAGTTGTTTGTGGGTAATTTTTATCACCTCATCTTATTTTTTCATGTATTGATTGATATTTTTCACACGTTTCTAAGGTTAGCCCATGCATGAATGTGTTTAAATTTTAATTATAAAATTCATATATATACACATGTAACATATAAGCCATTTATTTTTCATAATCAAGCTATTGAGCCACAGATTGAGCATATTTATCACACACTTGTCAATGAGCCTACACACTTTGTTGTTATTTCACTCTCTATCTAGTGAAGTATTGTAGCTTCATAGTATTACCAAAATAAGGATTGCATTAGAGCATATAACATTAGTGATTATCATAGGGAGATAATGTGATGTATTTTTTTCACATTTGGATGGGTCATTCATATGCATATAACTATATGATCCCTAATTATGAACATTGTACATAGTGAAACCCTCAAATCAAGTGGTATGTGCCATTAACTACGTATATTTATTTTAGTCATGGATGTATTGATAGATATTATGAAAAAAATAGGATTACATCAAAGGAGAGAAGATTGTAATAACTAAAAACATAATTATACATATTAGAGAGAAGATTCTAGGCTTTTTATATTGAAAAAGGTTTTATAAAGTTTCCAACCTAAATGATCTATAAATCCATTTTCAAACCAACCTTCTAGATTCTATTTCTAGTCACTACATTTTTCAAAATAGTTTGAAACTAGTCATCATCTCAAATCACTACCATCTTTTTATAGGCTCTTATACACATTTATAGAACCCATTTTCCAACATATTAGTCACAATCGGATCTTAGGTAAATAAACAATAAATTACACATGTCACTATCTATTCATTTCTCCATTTTAATTTTCCAAGCTCGATGTCCCTTCATTCTCTATTATTTTAGAACTAGAGTAGATCTGTATTTAATATATTTCAATCATAGTTTCTCTATTGCCCTTATATCCATTAATTAGCATTGTTTTTTGAAGAATTATGCACCCTTTTGTGCTAACAATAATAAGTAGTGTAAAAACAAATATATCAATGTTAATAAAAAATATGAAGTCTTACCTCGATAAATGCATGATATAAATAATGGAAATATAGACAAGCAATAAGAAAACATATGCATGATATGTATCATAGAAATTAAATAAGACTATGAAAAATATATATCATGGCATCATAACACAAAAAAAACATAAAGTAAGAGAAGAAACAAGGAAACATATCAAAAATAGAATAAACTACGTGGACATGCCAAATAATAAGTATGTGAGGAAATTAAGACAAAGAAAATACAATAGGCATACTGAGATCATATCAAACACAAACTAAAAATGTCACACATATAGTATACATATAAATCAGGGAAGTCACATAGAGTAAACATAGAAATCAAGGAATGGGCATAGAGGAAATAGTGATAACAAGGAAAGAAAAATAAATACAAACATGTGACACATATATATTATAAAGATAAGGAAGGAGGGCACGTCAAGCACAAAACAAGAATTGAAACAATATAACCAAGCAAGGAAGGCATACATAGTAAAAATAAATAAATAAAATATATTAAATAAAGTAAAAAGAGAAAGAGAAATCATGTAAGGCACATAGAGTAAATAAATAAATCAATTAAGACACACATAGTAAAGAGAGACAAAACAAAAAGTATACAAAGACAATGAAATAGCAGATAGAGCAAAAAATACATAGAGAGTGTAAATATAGTATAAATATAAAGTAAGGAAGGCACACAGATTAAAAAAGGATAGAAATGTAAGTATACAAAGATAGATAAAGAGTAAATATAGTAGGAAAAGACAAAGAAAGGGTAAATAGGGTATATATAGAAGCTAATGAAAGCCCATGTTTAAACAAATAGAGTAATGAAGGAAAGTAAATAATGACAAAAATTAAATTATATAAAACATAAACATGTGACATGTAGAGTAGACAGGAAAGGAGAGTACATCAATCACATAGAAAGAAATGTATTGATATTATAAAGTATGTTTTCTAATTATATTTTGTATCTAGGTTAGATATTAAATAAAGTATATTTATTAATTTGGGGTATATTGTGTTGGTAGTTGAAATATCATAAATTAAATTCTTTAGAAGCATGTTCATTTTAGAGAAGAATTTATTTATATGTTGTTTGATCCTCTCACACCTAGTTCAATTGGGTAGATATATTAAATTTCTGGTTTTTGTTTATCAATGCATGTTTCAATATAATTTGGATTTCTATTGCATGCATTTTTTTATGTGCTCTTTTAGGTTTAATTTTGTACATGCACCATGTATAACTAGGTTGGGGTTAAATATGTTGGTGTAAATTTATATTTAAACCTTAGCTATTAGGTTTATTTAGGCCAACTTCCCTAGGTTTTCTTATAATCACATTTGTAATATGCAACATTCACTAAAGTCCAAGTTGCACATCCACATGGATGATGCTAGCCAACTAATTGCATTTATGATTGTATTCCAGCTCCTTATATTTATGAGGGCCTTCATGCTCTATAAATGTAGGCCTCTCCCCCTCTCATTACCAAAAATGATAACTCATTCAGAGCTATGTAATACAAGAGGAATGATTGTAATATTTGTATCATAATTAAAATTATATCATTATGATATCACATTTGTGTTGTGTGAGTTAGTTTAGGATTATTTTGATCATGTGTCATGAATGTTGTCCAAAATTTCAACATGGTATCAGAGCTATGAAATACTAGCTTCATTTTTTTCCTATTGTTTGGATTAGATTGGACCTCACTAGCATGTCTGTAGGAACTAAGAAAGGATGTTCAAGCTTTCATTATTCTCAAGTCAAATACTTTCAGCTTTAGATCTACATATCAATCCTACATGTTATTAATCAATTTATAGAGAATTGATGTTTTTTTAAACAAATTTGACCATATTAATGTGTCTAAAGTGGTTAATTTATGGGGAAGGCTCTTGGTTCAAAATAAAGGGCCCTAGTTTGTTCCTAATATGAGGCAATTTATCAATGAATTATAATTGTCCATGGGTAAATGGGGTTTATTTGTTTTTTTTAATTTGAGGTGTTTTAAAAAAATTGGAATGTTTTAGGGGGATTTTTAGAAAATTTGGGGCTTTGTGCATTTTAAGAGGTTTTTCTATATGTCTTTTTTAACCCACTTTGTAGGATGTATCTTTTTTCTCTTGAATGTTTTGTGGGATGTTTTTAAGGGAGGCATTCTCTAGCTGCATTATTTTTGTGATTTCACCTCCGTCAATCCATCTAACAAAAACTAAAACCTACAGGATAACTATAAACCTTTAGGGGTTTGATTTTTTTCCTAAGTAACCTATTTTTTAAGGGGTGCTTATTTATATTATGTTTTTATTTCAAAAATTATATTAAAAGTTATTGGGAGTTTGTTTTTAAATTTTAGGATTTTTTCTATATATTTTTTAAATTAAAAAAACAAACACAAGACATGGGTGGATTTATCATCCACACTATTTGCCCATCACCATTCTCCCCACCTGATACTTATCCTCCATTAATTACACTACCTCCTTATATGGTGCTCTTTGCACGACCTCTTACTAGATACTGACCACCACATCCTATAACCTAATGTTTTTAAGTCTCCTTGCCTCCACCTATAGGTTTTATACACTTATTGTGCATTCCTTATGACTTTATCCTACTAAGATCCCTTGTTGTATTGATTTTATCATCTACATTGGAATTGTGTATTATTATTGAAGCATTGAAATTGTGCATTTTTATTCAAAATCCTCCCTACTTCACTTCACTCCACTTGCTGAATGACAAAACTACCATGACAACCACCCTATTTGTTGTCATTATTTTATTAGCATTATTGTTTGGCATTGACATTGATTGATTATATTTAAAACATTGGAACTGTGCCTATTTTTAAAAATTTATAGTGTTAAACACTTGCTCAATTATTTTTATTGACTTGGATTTCATCCTCCACTTCCCATCATTGGCCATTGTGCACATCCCACCAACCTAGTCACCATCAAAGCACCACTTTTTTCTTAAAGTCATTTTTCAAAACATTGTTAATAAAATTATAAGTTGTCCCATTGTGTTAAGACCTAGTCGACATGCATGGTGGTTATATAAACTTTTTTAAGTCATAGTAAATAAGGGGAGTTCATAAGTTCAAACCCCACATTATTTTTTTTTTGCTTTACTAAGCCTTGAAAGAGCATTTCAAAAGACATTTTTTAATGAATTTATGAATATTGATAGGTGGGGACATTATAATAAGTATTCAAACCCCCCCACAATAATTTTTTTACCCTCTAATCAGTGCCTATTCCATGTTATAAATATAACTCATCATATTTCAGACTTCATAGTTGCATGTTTTGTATTCCAACAAACCTCTCACCATTGAGCTCTTTTGTAGGCACACATGGAGTTTTGCTTATATCTTGAGTGTCATTTTATTTCCTCTTCCATGTGGTATATTTAATTTTATTTTTTTCCTATTGCATATGTATTTTTTTTAGATTTTTAGAGGCCTTCTTTATATTTAAACATTTCCTAGCTCCCCAGACACTTTACTCCACACTCATAATGATTTTTGAGGTGTTATTATTTTTAAATGCATGTTTTTTAGCCTAGAATTCAAATTTATCATTACAATTGAGTCATATTCTACAAAAATGAAAAAAAAGTTTTTTCCCATTTTCATTGCTTTATGAATCTGGGACAAACTTTGTTGTAATTTTTATCATTATAAGTAGTTAGGGGCATTATTTTTTCATTTCACTCATTATAAAATGCCAATAATAATGTTTTAGGTTTTAAACACTTGCTTATGATACTCTTGAAAAATTTTCATTGTTCTTTCTTTGAAGGGCATATTTTATGTAATTTTGGTTTGTGCCTTATGTTATTTAGAGGACCTCTTTCACACACTTGATATTTGTGCCTTGTTCCTTTTTTTTAAACCTTATTGTCACACTTGTGGTTCACACCTTATCTTTGTCTTTTGTAAATTTATATTTTAAACACTTGAAGTTCATATTTAGTCTCGTACAAAGCCCCTTTCTTCATGCCTTGTCTTATTATTTGGAGAATTCATCAAGGCCCCTTTCTTCATCCCTTTTATTCTAATTTGGGTACTTTATCAAGGCCCCTTTATTATAATTTTATCCTTATCATATTTATTTCAATGGACTCATACCCTAATCTCAACACACTAATGCAAGCAAATAATAACTTAAAAGTTGAGAATGAAATGTTATTCTGTAAATTTCCCTCACTTTAGGAAGATGTTAAATTTTTATAGGAAAACAAGGCCCTAAAAACATATAATGTGATCCTCTTAACAAAACTTATAGAATATTACTCACTCATTTTCACTTTGAAATTTAGTGTTTCACTCTTGCAGCAACACTATGATCACATAAATCCTATAGCTATTGCACATAGTCGACATCATTTTTATACTTATAAGTTGAGTATGGATCTTTGGGATCATCTCTTAGATTGTGATATACCAGACCATGAGTCATATTATGACCCTGATCCACATATGGTTTCCCTCATAGTGATTGACACTTTTCTGGATCACATTTTAGATGTGTTTGCCTTCTTGTATAAGTATAGCATTAGTTTTGATTCCCATATAATTTGTACCATTATTTATTATAGTGAGGTATTGGAAGTCATGAAGGCATTATGTTACCCATATATCCTACTCTTTGGGTTACTTACAATGGCATTGGCTATTGAGCCTGTGTTTCCACTTCTTCTTTAGGACCATTTTATATTAGATCCACACCAATTTTTATTCAATCTAATCTTCTAAAGTAAATTGATTGACACGTCCCTACTACATCTAGGTAGTTGAGCTCTTCATAAGTAATTTTTTCAAACACTAAACTCAAGCATGGGAATCTTGATATGTCTTCACATTTTATCAGGAATAAGAGACCTCTCCCTTCACTCAGGCATGTGAGACTTGTGATTATTTTTGTAAGGCTTACAAGACCTTTCCCTTCACTCAATAAAATTAAGATTTCTAATGATAGACATGAGAATATAACACATAATTATATGCATACCTACATGGGAATCTTAATTCTGATTTAGATGTTTCCTTACATACACCATTTATGCCCATAACATCAAATCACTTACAAGCATTTTCTTCTACCATATGCATTCATTAGGGATGGATTAATCATTAGTCATGGTAACATTTTTAAAACTCCTTGCATAGACTCTACTGACATGGTTCTTTTTTTGTGAAGATGCATATTTAGCACATCATTCATATGACCTAATAGTGTTCCTTCTTGGATAAAATTTCATGTCTTGTGATGGTTTCTCTGATAAATAAATTGTTCCTTGTGGTGAACAAATTTTGGTGTCTTAAACATCTTTTTAATTTGTTATTATCATTTGGATGCATGATATGGATTTCTCACCATTGATGGTGAGATACTTGAGATATATAAACTATTTTAATGTCATTCTGTTCTTGAAAATTTTCATACAACTCACCCAATTCATTATTAATGAGGGGCGTCATGTAATGATTTTTTGGGTGAGATCCTTTAGGTCCATCTCACTATTTTTTTTAATATATTATATGATGTTATATTTATTTTTGGGTGAGATCCTTGAGGTACATCTCACTATTTTTTCATAGATATTTTATACCATTGTACTAATTTCTGGGTGAGATCCTTATGGTGCATCTTTTTGCCAAATAATATTTCACTCTCATTATACATGGATACCTCATAATTCCTAGTGATGGGATCCATTTCATAGTTTTAACCTTGTATTTGTATACACTCTCTAGGTTTCACTTAAGGTGGGTGTTGGTGTAGATTTATAATTACACCTTAGTGCTTAAATTTACTTAGTATAATTTCCCTAGGTTTTCTTATAATCAAATTTGAAATATGTAACTTTCACTAAATTCCAAATTTCATGCCCATATGGATGTTGTTGTCCAACTACTTGCATTTATGTAACCACTTGGATTTATGTTTATGGGATAACTACTTGTACTTATGATGACCTTCATGCTCCATAAATGTAGGCCTCTCTACCTCTCATTACCACCATAATGAAATCTAATGAAGAGCTAAGTAATTCAATGGGGTTGATTGTAATATTTGTTTCATAATGTGAATTATATCATTATATTGTTACATTTGTGTTTTGAATTAATCTAGGTTTATTTCAACCTTGTGTCCCAAAAGCCATCCATTTTTTCAATAAAATTGATTCATGTATGTTTGTAATAAGGTAGGTCACGTAACAAATAAGTCTATTTTTACTTGGTTCATAAGGCAATAAGGTCAACTTATGGTTATGGTTGCAAGGCACGTGATAGGAATTAAATGGATCTTTACATGTGTACCAATAGGTTGTGTTTAGATATTGTTTTAATATTGAGTATAATGTTCTACATGGCTTGCAAGGAAACTATGAATCTTTTCCACAATTAGCACTTATTCTTGGTGCATAAATAATTTCAAGTAAAATATATGTAGTCTAGTGAAGGATGACTTATCCTACCAATGAAATTAAAACACACAACTTATTGAAGAATAATTTTCATAAAGAAAAATACACCTTATTAATTGAAATAAACTTTTAATTTTTTTTACCAATGTTATTATTTTAAGAGATAATAAAACATTAAAAAAATGAATAAGAACAACATTCCATATATATAAAATATTGAAACTTGTTCCTATGTATCTTAAGTGATATCTTCTTTTCCCCCCTTGTTTCATCCTTAACTACTACTCTTGATATCTATGCCTCTAGATATGCCTCTTATAACTTCCCATAAGATTCTTAAAATACCCAAGATGGTAAAACTAATCATTTTTGGTCACTACTATGGTTATGCAAGTGAATCTCATGAAACCATCAATCAATTAGATAAACAATTTCATAACTACCCTTGTAAACACTAAAATTTTCATCACCATATAAAGGACACTCATTTTAGACCCCATTTTATATTTAAAACCAATTTTTCTCTTATCCTTAAGGTTTTCTAGAGCTAAAAATTCTTCAAGGTACCAACCAATTCATAATTCTCATTGCAACAAATGAAAACACACACTAAAAACACATTACACATGTTTTTGGTTGATGTAAAATTACACATAATACACAAATGATCATGCATAAAAAACCTTAGGTAAGTTAAAATCTCCATGAGCTATTGTTCATGAAGCTTTAGCAAGCTCCTCTAATGATTTTACATTTCAACCATTTTCATATTCACCTATCAAGTGGAGTATTTATCTACTCTATCCTTCCACTTAACTAAATATTATTATATTATTTGTTCTTTTCCTTTTGAAAATTTTATAATTGATAGGTACCCCAATATCCTCTCTCTCTCTCTCTTTTAATCAAAAATTATTTTGAATACAGAGTTAAATAAATTAAATTGATATCATCATCTTGTGGTTTTCTCTCATGAGAAGGATACAAATCCACTATGTTGAATATAAGTGAGATATCAACCCCATTTGGGAGCAACATATCATAATAATTTTTTAAAACTTGTATAAGGATCTTATATGGGCCAATATTTTACCAATTAAGCTTGTTGTATGTTCCCTTTGGAAACCTTTCCTTATTCTATTGTGCTAACACAAAGTCCCTAATATAAAACTCCTCTCTTCACTTGAGACAAACATGTTGCCTATATCTCATGGTTTTTTGCTCCAACTTTCCCCTCATTTGTTGATTCACTTATTTCATATACTCTACAAAATTTTCAACTTGAGCACTTTCCCACTTTAATCACTAATGCCCATAATTATGAAAGACATCTTAGACTACACCCATACACTATTTGAAAAATAGTCCTTATTATAATTAACTAAAATAAATTTTTGAAAGTAAACTTAGCTTATGATAAGATCAAAACCCACTATTTGGGATTAAATTCCACCAAACATCTCATCAAATTTCTAGGACATTTATTTACTACTTCCATTTTTGCATCAATTTTTGGATGTTATGTTGACTCAATACTCAACTTCGTACCCAATGTTTTCTATAATTTTCTTAAAAAATGACCAACATAATTGGTGTCCCTATTTGACATTATGATTTTGGGTAATCCATGTATCCTCACTCCTTATTTTAAAAATAAATTAGTAATGTTTTTGGCATCACTAGTCTTCTTACATGCAATGAAATATGTCATTTTTAAGAATATATCAACAACAATAAAGATAGAGTTATTACCCTTTTCTATCTTTGGAAATGCATGCACAAAGTCCAAGTTAATGTCTTACCTTATAGTACAGGAAATGGCCTATATAATATCTCATTTCTACTTATACCCTTAGCATATTAACATATGTTATGGCTTTACATAAAATTATCAACATTTGTACTTATTCTTGATCATTAGCATTTATTACTAAATAATTATAATATTTTATCTTTAATAAAATGACTAGACAATCCTAGACTATACTTCCCTTTTATCAACTTCACTCACCTTGAGGTATACCCAACTGATGTCCTTTGAACAATACTTCTTCTCATATAAAATACTCAAGTCATGGATTCCTATCCATACCCACTGGATCTTTACATGTTTACCATACATATCTAAAATCAATATCTTATTTATATAAATACCATGGAGTCAAACCCAATCACCCCTACCCTTATATCGATCAACTAATCATATAACTCTCATATGTTGAATATATTCTCTAGGCATAATTAAAAAATTTAGTATTATACATAATGGGTTCACCCACTTGAATTAAAACTACATGTATCAATGTCCTACTAGAATCATAATCAGCTTTGAACAACTTTTTAAAATTTGATAATGAAAACACTAGTTGTTTAGTTATCATTTTATTTAAAATTTTAAAACTTTTCTCAACTGTAACTATCCACTTGTATCCATTTCTATCGCCTCATATTGTTTCCATTATAGGTGAAAAATCTTGTTTATTTTTCTAATAGATGTTAAGAACCCGTGCTACCCCTTATCTTTATTTTATTAGTGTAATAGATGTTATGGATGCATATGCTTTGTAAGTCATCCTGTGAGCATTTTGTTTTATTCCACATTCAGGGTATGTAGTAGTTTCTTATATTAGACTTAGTATATAAGTAAGTGTTGAGGCCAAGGAAGGCATCCACAAATTTATTATATTGAGCTTGCTCAAAGGAGGTTTCCCCCTCAAAGTGGCCTACAATCAATTAAATATTTTCAAGTGTTTTGCTAATTATCTAAATCTATTAATTTGTCATGTTAATTCCTTTTATTTATGTATTTTTATTAATTTTTATAGGAGGATCCTCTCATATAGCATCAGAGCACTTTCTAGGGCCTCTTCAAAAAGTCTTAACTTTGTCTTGTTGCATACATCATTTCAATATTTTTTTAGAAAATCTTAACTCTATTCTGTTATATAACTCAATTAAGTAATTTTCTATAATCTATTTTGGATTAGGGTAAAAACTTGATCACATAACTATGGGAAGTGCTTGAGTGAAAGCCCTAAAAATCATCATGAGGAGTACCACAGAAACCCCAAAGTAGTTGGCCCATTGAGAGGACCTGCTAGTGAAATGTGCAATGGCCCCTTCCTAATTGAGTAGTTCCCATCTGTGAGGAAAACCAAGAGCTATCACTAAGAGGTAAATCCATGGCCATAGATTTTTTTGAGAGAAGTACTCACTTAGATGACATTGGTGTCCAAAGTGATATTTTTAAAACCTTTAGGCAGCCATTGAAACTTGAGGCCCATTTCTATCAATTTCAAAATGTTTTTAGTAGACTCAAAAAAATCAATCAGTAGAGTATCCATAAACTGTCATAGGACTTGTAGGTAGATATTTGATAGGAACCAAAATTAGGAACCATCTGTAGAGTATCAATAGACTCTCAGAGGACTTACCACTAGATACAAAAGAGAAGAAATTAGAAAAGGGTAATTTTTTTTGTATTTTTTCCATATCTATTCCTCTATAGCCCTATTGATCCTCAAACTTTATCTTGACACTTGAAATTCCATTCCCCACATTTTCTTCATTGAGATCCCATATCCCAATTCCACTCCTAATTCTTGCAAATCACAATTTTCCCTTTTTTTAGGTTTTGCCATAACTTATATTTTTGTATATTTGCCTCAAAAAATTTCCACAGTGTTCATCTCCCTTTTCTACTCCTTTGTCCCTCTTTGATAAATTTTCTAGTTTTTCCATTTTCACTCTTGAAATTTCCCTTGCCTTTGTTAATCATACTCCCACTATATAAAAAAAATAGTAAAAGTGCCTTTACCCCTTCCAATTTCAACCAAATTAAACAATTCCTTTACTAAATGTGTCTTAACTCTAGTTTTCCTACCCATTTCCAAAAAAAAAATTATTTTGGTCATGGTAGTAACTTGAACATGAGAAAAAAACATGGAGGATGAAATTTTTACCCTCAAAACCCACATCAAAGATCTTGATAAAAAAATATTCAGCCTCAGTATTCAACATACCACAATAAATAATAGATAGCATCTAGAGTCCTCTTTAGACACTGGGTTTTATTCTTATATCACTTTTCATGGGCCGAAGCTTGATTTTCCTCAATTCAATGGTGAAAATATGACTGGATGGATCTATTAGGTAGAACAATATTTTAGGTTACATAATACTTTTTATGCCAACAAGGCCCCACTTGCATCCTTTTACTTGGAACATGGATCCCTTCAATGGTATCATTGGTATACCAAGGCTCATGATGAGCCCATATGGACTGATTTTTGCACCCTCATTTTATAGTGGTTTGGCCCTAGTGCTTTTGTTTACTTCACTAAACTTCACCAAATAGAAACTATGAGAAAATATTAAATAGAATTTGAAAAGTTGGCTAATCACATAGAGGGATTGTTTGATGAATTCTTCAAGTTTTGCTTTATCAGTGGACTGAAGGATGTAATTTGATCTTAGGTCAAAATGTTTTGGCCCAACACAATGATGGAAGCCTTAGGGTTGGCTAACTTGGTAGATGATAAGATTGCATCTCAGTAATGATTCAAATCCAATTTTCCTCCATTCAAAAATATAGCTGTACAATGATCTCAAAAAATGCCAACCCCTAGAACCACTCCTATCAGGAATTTGACTAAAGTAGAGATGTAAGCCTATAGATAAAAAGGGCTATGTTACAACTATGATGATAAATTCACTTAGGGACATTGATGTGTCAAGTAAAATCTCTACCTATTGGATATGGACTCCCCCCCCTAAAACTAAAGATTGGGAAGATGTTCAGGATATAACAGATGATCTGGAAGAAGCTCATCCAATTATGGAACCTGATTCTCAGGAATACCAACCATAGATCTCTCTCCATACCTTAGCAGGAGTCACCACCCCACAAACCATGCAATTCAAGGTTTAATTTAATAAATTCCCTCTCAAAATAATCATTGATTCTGGTAGCACTCATAACTTCATTGACCCTCAGATCACCAAATAGGCTGATTGTTTTGTCTATCCTTGCTCCAAATTTAAAGTCATGATTGCCAATGGGGGTACATTACCTTGCAAAGGGAAGTGTCATAATGTGCATATCTCTATTAAAGGTTATAACTTGTGATCTGACATGTTTTCCTTGCCCTTAGGTGAATGTGATGTTGTTTTGGGAGCCCAATGGTTATGCACACTTAGACCCATCTTATGGGATTTTTTTAAACTTTGGATGCAATTTTCAAATAATGGGAAAAAATACATATTTAAAGGCTTACAACCATGGTCTCTTAGCATCATAAGTTCACATCGCATGGAAAATCTTCTTAATAAGAATTCACAAGGCATCATTGTTGAGCTCCATTCTATTTAAGTGCAACCATCAACAGTCTCTAAAACTCCTTCTAATCTACAAAACATTTTGTAGAGGTATGTAGATATCTTTTTTGAACTAGTGGGATTTCCACCTTCATGGCCAGAGGACCACCATATTCAGATCCTTCCTAGAAGCATTCCTCCTAACATCTGGCCTTACCACTACCCATTTTAGAAAAATATTGAGATTGAGATGCTCATTCGAGACTTATTGAATTAAGGCATTATTCACCCCAGTACCAGCCCATATTCTTTCCCATTTCTCCTTATTTAAAAAAAATATGGGTCATGGTGCCTCTACATTGACTTTCATGCACTTAATCACATCACAATCAAGGATAAGCTCTTAATCCTTATTATTGATGAGCTTCATGGTGCTCATTTTTTATCCAATTTGGATCTCTGCTCTGGATATCACCAGATCTGACTTCATGAGGATTACATCCTTAAGATAGATTTTCACATGCATGATGGCCACTATGAGTTTTTGGTCATGTCCTTTAGCCTCACTAATGATCCTTCAACATTCCAGGCATTGATGAATAAAATATTCTAGCCCTACATGCATAAATGCATTATGGTCTTCTTTGATGATATCTTCATCTATAGTAAAACATGGTCTGAGCATCTCCAACATCTGGAGCTCATACTACAACTTATTTATGACCATCATCTTTACACAAAATAGTCCAAATGTGATTTTGGATAGGATTAAATGAAGTATCTCAGGCATATTGTTTCAACCCAAGGGGTTCAGGTGGATCCTAAAAAAATAACTACCATGACAAATTGTCCTCATCCTCAGACACTCAAGATCCTCCATGGTTTTTTAGGGATGACTGGATACTATCAAAAGTTTTTCAAGGATTATGGGAAGATTGTAGCTCTGTTAACAACTATGTTGAAAAAAGATGCTTTTACATGGACACAAGTGGCTAAGTGTGTATTTGTAAATTAAAACAAGCTATGTGTACTACACCTATTCTAGCTATGCTAGATTTTTCCAAGACCTTCATTATCAAGAGCGATGCTTATGGAAATAGACCTGGTATTGTTCTCCTCCAAGAAGGATTCCCCATTACATTCACTAGTGAATGCCTTTCTAGCAAGAATTTAGTACTCTCTACTTATGAGAAGGAAATGATGGTATTTTACATGCAGTTTAGAAGTGGCAACCATACCTACTAGGGAATCATTTTTTCATCAAAACTGATCACCAGAGTCAAAAATATTTCCTAGAATAATGGGTTTCCACCCCATCACAATAGAAATGATTCATTAAACTCATGGATTATGACTATGAGATCACTTATAATAAGGGTAAGGATAATATTGTGGTTGATGATCTATCTCACACATTTACAGACCAAGCCTCCCTTTTAGCTATTTCCATGCCTATTCCAAATTGGTTAGACACTATACAATAGGGGTGTGTCAATTACTCCTCATTATCTGAAATCATTCAATAGTTGGCCATTAACCCTTCTATTATACCACATTATTCTTGGGATGGTGTCTCATTACAATATAAGGCTCATCTAGTGATGAGCAGGCATGATGCAACTTCTTTTGGAAGGGAATGAGAAAAACAATTCAACATATGGTGATTGAATGTGATACCTATCAATGCAACAAGGGTGAAACAACACTCATCCCTAGGTTTCTTAAACCCTTGCCTATCCCTACCAACATTTAGACTAATATTTCTATGGATTTCATTTAGGGGATCCCTAAATCTGATGGGAAAATAGTGATATTGGTTGTGGTTGATCACCTCTCCAAATATAGTCATTTTTGTGTCCTAAACCATCCTTATACTATCTCCACATTCGCACAAATTTTCTTGGGACAGATTTTCTATCTTCATGGCATTCCTTCATCTATTGTCTTAGATCATGATGTAACTTTCACCAGCTATTTTTGGATAGAACTATTTCACCACATCAATACCCAACTAAAGATGAGTTTTGAGTATCATCCCCCAAATGAATGGGTAGACTAAAATTATCAACAAATGCTTGGAAACTTTTCTTCATTGTTTCACCTCAAAACAAAAACATCATTAGGCCAAGTGGCTCCCCCTCACTAAATGGTGGTTCAATACCTCCTAAATGACTCCATATGAATTAGTCTATGGTCAAGCACCACTAGTGCTCTTGTTGTACACCCCTATTAGTTCATCAGTTCAAGCAGTCAACATGATTCTCTATACTTGAGAT
The DNA here is from genome assembly GCA_037957365.1 of Torreya grandis. Taxonomy (NCBI): domain Eukaryota; kingdom Viridiplantae; phylum Streptophyta; class Pinopsida; order Cupressales; family Taxaceae; genus Torreya; species Torreya grandis. Next base: position 2,579,827 of record JARHVA010001955.1, read on the forward strand.
CAGATCCTCAACACCTTACAGGGAAATCTTCATATGGTAAAAAATTGAATGGAACAATAGGCTGATCAACACCATTTTGAGTGCACTTTTCAAGTAGGTGATATGGTTTTTCTCTGCCTACATCCATATAAGCAATCCTCCCTAAAAATCAAAGGGCATCATAAGCTAGCTCCTAATTTCTATGGTACCTATAAGGTTCTCTATAATATTGGGTCGATTACTTATAATTTAGAGATACCACCTTCTTCTTGAATACATCCAGTATTTCACGTCTCTTGTCTGAAGAAATTTCTTGGCACAAACATCAGAGTGTATACTATTTTACTAGAACTTGATAATGAAGGGTCTATCCTTTCCCAGTTGGAGGCAATCTTGGACATGTGCACATTCAAACTTTGCTTCCACTCCATCACAGAGGTTTTAATTTAGTGGCATGGAATGTAATCAAAGGATGCAACATGGGAACTACTATTTCAAATTCAACATCAATTCCCACATCTAAATCTTTAAGGACAAAGATTTATTTAAGAGGTAAGGGATGTTAAGAACCTATGCTACCCCTTCTCTTTATTTTGTTAGTGTAATAGTTGTTATGGATGCATATGCTTTGTAAGTCATCCCATGAGCATTTTTTTTTATCCCACATTCAGGGTAACTAGTAGTTATTTATATTAGACTTAGTATATAAGTGTTGAGGCCAAGGAAGGCATCCAAGAATTTATTGTATTGAGCTTGCTCAAAGGAGGTTACCCCCTCAAAGTGGCCTACAATAAATTTAATAGTTTCAAGTGTTTTGCTAATTATCTAAATTTGTTAATTCTTGTTATTTCATGCATTTTTATTAATTGTTGCAGGAGGATCCTCTCAATACACTTCAGGTAAAAACTAGCTAACCCATGAAAAATCTTAGGTTTAAACATATTTTTTAGTGTCAATCATTCATAAATGGATTTACCCTTTTTAAAATCCATTCTCAATCTATAATTTGATACCAAAAAACCCAATTAGACCAACTTGGTCTTCATAAATTACACTTTTTGATATTTATCAACAATTTCTTTTCTTTTAATCTTTGTAACACTTACCTAAAATACATTAAATGCTCCTCTTTTGTCTTAGAAAAATTAATTTATCATATAAATATAAATATAAAAAACTTACCAAGTGTAATAGCATAAAGTGGTTTACATGTGTAATACACAAACATTAACCCTAAATACATGTGTGTAATTCAAATCTAAATGGAATACAATAAAAATAGTCCTAATTACATGAAATGAAATTATTGAAATAATTAAAATGGATAAATTTAGGTCTAAGATATATAAAAATATATATCAAACCTATATATTGTCAGAGGCTAAAATTATTTTGAAATATGTCCACAAATTGAAACAAACAAACCATAAATATTTTCACAATTTGATAAATTTAAAAATTTGACCAGGTGCATAATGTAAGATTATGGTCATATGTGTACATTTTTGGTCACTAAGTATAGGCTTAACTAGGTGAATGAATGATTCTATAAACTGTGTTCTTTTTTAAAATAAATTTCATGAATGTATACCTCTACTTATATAATTAGAAAACCTCACTTTATTTGTCTATATTTATTTTATATCACCTATAAATTTTTATATTTTATTAAGACCATAATTCATTAAAATCACATTACAAAACCTAAAAATAATGGGTGTAGTTATGAGGGGCCTATCATAGTAATCCCCATGTTATTTGATAAGTTGGAAGCTAGCACCTAATGAATTTTAGTAATGAATTGTGGTGATGCAAACTATAATCCTTATATGCTCTTTCTCTACATGATCAAAACAATGATGCAATACGAAGACTTGGAATACAAATATGATTTAATCCTTTTTTGTGTTTTTTCAGTATCTTCCACAATCTTACAAATACTAACTACAAAAAAATAAGATATTCCCTATGTTTACATATCACTTAATCTAAAGACTTAAGCATTTTCCCAAGGCACAATGTGAAATCACCAATAACTGTGTTATAAGAATATAGCATAAATCAACAACCATGTGCATCAACATTATAAAAAATAGAGCATAATAAATTGAAACCATAAGTAAGATAAAAACATATCAAATTACAAAAACATGCATCCATTTCAACATTCATGATCATCCTTTATACTCATTTATCAAAGAGCACATCATTACATATATAGTGATCGCCATGACTTAGATGATATACAATCATATAATTATATTAAACACTAAGTTTATCTCTTCTATTTTAAACCCTATATTAATTCCCAACCTTGAGTTTGTTATTACTTACACAACACATCTCTTTTTTGACTAAAAAATGGACCTCATTTTTTATCTTTATAGCTGCTCCCGCTTGCACTCATGGTTCATTGGTCTCAGCATTACAACTTTCCTTGGTGGTCCATCTCAATTTATGTGCCAAATCATGACTTGTAACCACCACTATTGAAAATACCACATCCATGTGAGTCAACATTATATTTTTCACATAATTTAAAAAAGGATTTAGGGCCTCCCAATTTTCCTTTAAATCCCATCTATCATGTCTCTCCTAACTCTCTCAAGTTATTTCCATAGGGGTTCTCATTATGCCATTGGGTGACTGCATTGTCATTGAGTGATGGTTATGCCATCAGATGACTATTATGCCATCAAGTGATGGCTATGCCATTGGATGATCATAGCTATTCCATCAAGTGATAACAATGTTATTGGGTGATGGTAATGTCATTGAGTGATGACTTTGTTGTGGGGTGACTGTATTATTGTCGATTGACCTAAAATTTCCTAGTTTTGTGTCTTATTATTTTTCTTCCATTCTTCTAGTACTTTTCATAAATTAACTTATTTTCTTTGCATTTTGTAGGTGGTGAACAGTGAAATATGATAGTAGAGGAGAAAAATTTTCATCAATAGCCATCGAATGACCACATTTTTATTGTCAAGTGACCACATTGAGCATTAATGAGGGTGGTTGACCATTGTTAAAATTTAGTTGGTGTATTAAAGGCAATTGTCAATTGATAGAGATATATATATAGGATCATTTTATCATTATTAAGGGCTAGTTTTTATTCTCCTAAATATATCATAGATTCAATCACATTTCTTTTCTATTTTTTTCTTTTTTTCTCCCTCTCATTTTGCACGGGGAGATGTTGTCAAGGTTCATACTCAAATGATTGACGCAGGATCATCATCATTTTGAAAAAATTTGATTTTTTTTTTTAGTTTTTATAGTCATTAGAGGTATTATAACATTTAAAAGACACCCAGGAGTCTTTATAGGTCCTAAAGTGTTTTTAAAATCTGAATTTGAGTCATCTAGGCATTTTCCTGCCAAAATGCCAAATTCAAAAATTTGAATTTCTAAGCATAGTTTTATGGGAAAATTCATGTTATTTTTGTCATATAAAGTTGGATTTTGGTTTTTATATATTTTTTATAGGTTTTAAGATGAATATTTGGTTTTTTTCACCTTTTTTGTCTCATATGTTATATTCAAACTTCATGTAACATCCAAGAATGCAAAATGTCACACATAAGCCTACATTGGAGGCAAGCAAGAACCAGTTAGAGTGTTTTTAGGGACTTAAATTACATGTATAGGTTTGAATTTTTCATTATAAAAATGAGATAAGGATGTGTATCTCCAATAAAGAGAGAAAAAATATGAATTTTGCAAGAAGAAGGTTGTAAATGATAGCTTTTTGAGTTTGAATGTATGAAATCAAGAATGTTTATGAATGAAAGAAGCATGTGAAGACCATTTTGAATTTTTTTGGAGAACATTGGTAAGTTTTATAACTTATTTAATTTTTATTTTATGTCATTTAAATTGAATCATTACCCTACAAGTGAGAAAAAGAGATCTATAGTCCTCAAGAATTTTTGTAGTACACAATCTAGTTTTTAGTGTTGAGAAAGGTTTATTGGATTGATTTAAAGTATTATGATAAATGTAATTATGTTATAATTTTTTTTAAGTGTTTTATAAATATTTTAGTATTTAAAAATCATGGATAAGACAAAATGTATCCTTAAAACATCAAAATTTCTAACTCTATCATGTGCCCTATTTTCATGATAAACCACCAAGTATTCAAAGGTGAAGAAGGTCTCTCTATCACAAGTCAAGATGTTTAAATATTGAAAGGGTTTTGGAAGGGATTAATAATTTGAATGAAATATTTAAAATTCCTCAAAATATATTTTGAAATCCTAAACTCATTAAAAACTCAAACTTGGTTTACATAATCCATAACCTTGTTTTCTTTGTGAACAATCCAAGTAGAAATTATAAAATCTGAGTCTATTTGGGATTTAACTAAGTTTTCATTAAATAATATAAGGTTTATTATGTTTTAAAATACCATATATTATAAATTTATACCTTGAAATGTTCATTTTATCTTAAAATTTCATTTTGCTACCTCACGGCCTATGCAAGAACCTAGTTGAAGATATTTGACCATTTTATGGGTTTGACATCTAGACATTATTTCAAACTTTCAAACTTGAATTTTAGTTTTGTGATAATTTCATAAATATGATTCAAATATTTATTTGTATTCTTATCATGTGTGGAATTTTATAGATAAAAAACTTAGTTTTGAAGGTAAGGAGACCTAATTGGAGACCTAGTTTGGAGAAGTCAAGTTAAGTTAATACACTTACATTGAGAATTAGGACACAAAATTTTTTATAAGGGTGAATTAAATTAATGGGTATCTAAAAATATTATTTTTTTCCCATAAACCTTGAATATTTGTCAAACCATCCAAAAAGGTGATCTAGGAGAGTTGTAAGGAAGAGACCTAATTGTGAGAGACAAATGTGAGACAGTATATTTCCCTTTAGATTCTATTCATGAAAATTTGTGAGGTTTTGTAAGATGGTAATGGTTATTTTAAATTTATCCTTAACTATCTTTAAATTTGAAAGGATTTTAACTTAAAAAATATCATTAATGACAAGCATGAAAGAGAGAGAAAAATAAGAATGCATAAAAAGACTAAGTTACCTCTCATAATCAAACCATAGAGATAATAGATTTAAAGTGGGAAAATAAAAATATCATAGAAAAACCCAAGTGATCTTATTATAAGGCTTACAACAAAATATCTCCACAAGTACAAAATTGAACAAAAGCACAAGAGAAGAATAGAGATAGCAAGATGAATCTTAGTAAAGGGGGAGAGAAGGAGCTCTTTTATAGAGCTAGAGGAGGAAAATGAGAGTCATATAAGACCCCATTATGACCTTAAAATCCCTCTAAGTGTGTGACACTTATGTCCTAATCCCTTACAAAGGAATAAAAGTATGTGCTAAGTGGAGAGAGGAGTTACTCGTGTAAGTAACTCCCAAATCTTAAGAGAGAAAAAGGAGAGAGTGACACCTAGAGGAATCTAAATTTATGTGAATTAAAAATTCACATAAATATAAATTCCTCACCAAAAAAAAAACTTAGGATAAAATAAATTATCTTAAATAAAGGATAATCCTAACTCTCCCCCTTAAACTTTAATTAGGGTTTTACAAATAAACAAGAAGGGAGGAAATGACACTAATTATCCTCCTTGATGAGAACTTTCTTCAATTATAACTTGTTACAAAATAAAACAAACTTGTCTTTACATAGAAGCTTAGTGAATATATCAACCATTTATTATTTAGTAAGATAGAAAGAGAGAATAATCTGATTATTTTTAAGAAGTTTGCACTGAAAGTGATGTTGAATCTCAATGTATTTGGACCTGGCATGAAAAATTGAATTATTTTCTAAGGCAATTGCACTTTGATTATCACTAAAAATTAGAGTAGTTGAATGTTGTGAGTGGCCCAAATCTATAAGAAGTCTTCTAAGCCAAATAGCTTCTTTTACAACATGATTATAAGATTTATATTTAGCTTCTATGGAAGATAAAGATATAGTTGGTTGCTTTTTACTATTCCATGAAATAGTGTTGAAACCCAATGAGAAGTAATAACCAGTAGTGACTCTACAATCATTTGGATCACAAGCCCAATCATAATCTAAATAACATGCCAAATAAAAATTGTTATTCAAGGCATACTCGATGCCATAGGTTAGATTACCTTTAATATAACAAATAATTTTTTTAGTAGATTTAAAATGAGTAGCTTGAGGTGTAGACATAAAATGATAAATCAATCCAATAGAAAAGGCAATATCAAGACAAGTATGAGTAAGATAATTTAAACTACCAACTAATTATTTGTATAAATTTGGATCAATATTTTTTTGTTTCTATGTCATTAAAAAGTTTAACACCAAGTTCACAAGGAGTATCAATAGGTTTACAATCTAACATATTAAATATAGATAACAAATCATATGCATATTTATATTGAGAAATAGAGATGCTATCCTTTTCTTGCCAAACTTGAATACCTAAAAAGTAATGTAAGAGGCCCAAGTCCATCATTTCAAAGGTATTTTTTAAATTATTTTTAGTACAAGAAACCATTGAACTATTATTGCCAATTATGATTATGTTGTCAACATATAAAACAATGATAACTATGCCATTTGGAGTATTTTTGACAAAAATATTAGGATCATTCAAACTACGAGCAAAGTCTTGAGCTATAAAGAATTGATAAATTTTAGAGTACCATTCTCTAGGAGATTGGTTTAAACCATAGCTTTGTTTAACTTACGTACAAGATGTTCATTTCCTTTCTTTATAAAATTATAAGGTTGAGACATTTAAATTTCTTCATGTAAGCCACCATTTAATAAAGCACTCTTACCATCCATTTGATAAATAGGTCAATGCATGTGAGCAGATAAAGCTAAAACAATGTTAATAGTGGGTATTTTAGCAATAGGAGCAAAAGTTTCATTATATCTAATTCTTTCAATTTGATAAAAACCTCTAGCAACTAGTCTAGCTTTATATTTTTCAATTTGATTATCATAATTCAACTTAGTTTTAAATAATCATTTACAACTTATCAAATTATGCTCTTTAGATAAAAGAACTAATTCTCAAGTGTTACTAGAAATCAAAGAGTTGTATTCATCATGCATAGATTTTTTCCAATGAAGGTGACCTTGAGCTTGTTTTAAATCTTGAGGATCATTATTTTGCATAAATTTAGACATCAAAGCATAATTACAAAATTATTGTCTAGTTTGATGAGTATCATTAGAATCAACATTAATTATTAAATTTTCTATAGTAGTCTCAACCCATTTAGACCTAGTTTTAGGTGGAGCAAGACTAGAAGAAGGAGAAGGAATTAGAGGAACAAATTCATTATGCAACACATCATTATGATCATCACTAGATTCAAAAAGAAAAGAAGAAAAAATAATATCAAAAAAATCTAAATTTGAAGCACAATCAAGCACACAATTTTTAGCAATATTAACATTTTTTTAATCTTGATTTTATTAGTTCGATGATAAACTTTATAGGATTTATATGATTCATCACAACCAATAAATATAAAAGTGTCTACTTTAGAATCTAACTTTTGACCTTTTTCAATTGAAATATGAATAAATGCATCACAACCAAAAATACATAAATATTTTAAATTAGGTTTTCTACCACTCCAAGTTTTTTTAGGTGTAATATTTTAAATATATTTAGTGGGAGTCCTATTAATGAGATAAATAATACAATACATGGCTTCATCTCAAAATTTATAATACATGTTTTTCGCATGCAACATACATCTAATCATTTTAGTGATAGTCCTTTGTTTATGTTCAACAACACCATTTTGCTTAGGTATGTAGGAAACAATTTTCTCTTACTTAATTCTATGTTGCTTACAATATGAAATAAAATCATTATTAAAATATTATATACCATTATCAATACATAATATGAGTAAAGAACAATGAGATTGCTTTTTAATAAAATCATGAAAGTCAATAAAAGTGTCTAAAACTTGATCTTTAGTTTTCAAAAAATAAATTCAAACTCACCTAGTACAATCATCAATAAATGTTAAATCATACTTATCACCATTAAAATGAGTTTGTATAGGACCTAAAATATCACTATGAACTAAATGTATATTTTTAGTAGCACGTCAAAAGTGATTTTTAGGACAAAATTTCCATAAATTGTACTAACCATACAACCATTACAAGTAGTAGTGAGAGGAATGTTAGGCAAATCTTGCACCATATTGAGTTTGTTCATGACAACAATACTTTGGTAATTTATATGTCCTAATATTTCATGTCATAATTTAGCATCATTAGAAACAAGTAAAACATAAGAAGATAAGGGAGAAGAGAATCTAGTAAATTTGAATAATTTATCACTGTCTAGAAAAGTAGTAGTAACTACTTGAAAATCTTGTTTCATAGATTTAACATAACAAATATCATTAATAAATTCTACCTTATATTCATGTTTGCATAATTGAGATACAAAAAGTAAATTTAATTTTAAATCAAAAACAAGAAAGACATAATGCAATTCACCATTAGGGATTTTAACATTTCCTATAAATTCAATATTGCAAGAAACATGATTTGTAAGACTTAAATGATTGTTAGAAAGATCTGATTGTAAAGAAGTAAATAATTTAACATTAGATATCATATGTTGAGTAACACCAAAATCAACAATCTATTTAATAGGAGAAACATGCAAAGCATAAGTAAAAATAGCTCTAGTATTAGACTTTTATTTTGCTTGAGTCTTATTGTTACTAGTGCTAGTTGTGTCTTTGAATTTAAGCTTTTTATTTTTGATATCATGTTTTTTTTTAAAGCAGTGATCTTCATCATGATTTTTTTTGTCACAATAATTACACTCTAATTTTTTATTAGGTTTAAAGTTAGATTTTTGATCTTTCTTATCATGTGTATTATTAGACTTAGTATGTTCTTTGTCATTCTTATTATGGTGTTTAGAAACATAAGCATGTTTATTAGTCTTAAGACTACCAAATTGAATTAACTTTTGCTCTTCTTAACACAACAAAGTATAAAATAATTCAAAATGTCAACATAATAGATAAAGTAGGAAAAACTAATTGAGAATGAGTTTAATAATAAACTACTAAAAAGATCAAGGCAAACACTTTTTCATAATAGTATGAATCAAATTCAAATCAAAAATTTTAACACCTAAACTAGCAAGTTGAAAATGTAAATAATGAATTTTAATCAATAAATCATCTATAGATTTGAAATCATTATATTTTAAATCAGATAATTGATCCTGAATTTGAATTTTACGAGACTCATTCACAACATCATAAACAAATTTAATTTTAGACCAAGCAGTGGAGGCAAGAGAATAACCACCAATATGCATATGTAATTTAAGGGTCATGGTCATGCCAATAAATCTTAAGGCCTCATCATTTTTTTCTTTCCATTTTTTTTGAATTTAGGTAGAGGCAATCTTCGTATCTGGTTGAGGATTCGTGTCATCTACTATGTGTATCAAATATTTGAAAGTAAAAATATATTGTAATTAGGATTTCCATAAATAGTAATTGGTAGATGTGAATTTAAATTTGGGCAACAATTAAGTTATTGTGCCTCAAAATCTCACCCAAAAATCAAAAAATGAATAGGCAAAAAAAACTTAAACACAAAGGGCATAAGAGGGGCAAAAAACAAAAAGATGACTTTGCCAGAATACAAAGGAATAGCTTACCAAAAATAAGGAGTCAAAATTAATTGTGAAAAGAAAAAAAAAAGCTGGACAAAGTAATTTTACAAAAAGGTCTAAATTTAAATCATGAATAAAGGATTTCCATGCTTATATATATATATATATATATATATATATATATATATATAACTTTAACCAAATTAAATTTATTATTTATTTATATTTAAAAACTTGTATAATAAAATTGGAAAATTTCTTTACATAAAAAAATAAGTGGAAATAGATTTGTTTTTCTTATTAAAAAAACTTTGCTTAAATTATTTTATTGTATTTTATTTTTTGTTTTAAAAGGAAATAGCTTTTATAAATATGAAAGCCACCTAGAAAGCAAAGATTTGAATTTAACTTAACTGAATTTAGAAAGTTAAAATGCCCTTATTTAAAAAAAATCAAAGCTTATATATATATATATATATATATATATATATATATATATATATATATATATATATATATATATATATATATATATATATATATGAGAAGGAAATTAAAAAGAGAAATATACCTATAGAAACACTAGTTTCTAAGTATAAACTTGAATTTTTTGACAAATTTAGTTACCAGGGAGGATGTCAAGAGTAAGAAGGAAGAAAGAATAGACCAAAGGCACCTAGAAAATAAAAAATATAGTTGAATTTTTTTCAAGAACCAAACTCGGCATGGAGGATGGAGGTCATACGGCCCTGTACAGAAGTCATACGGACTTGTACAGTCGGTCATACGATTGAGAAAGCAAAGAACAAAATAAATAAAATTTTTAGGTGGAGCAATACCTTAGTAGGGAAGTTTAGTGGCTGGAAGATGGAAGATAAGCTCAACTAGAGAGAAGGGCAAAAAGATAGAAATAAAAATAACCTGCACAAAAACTCTCTTGTTAGAAAATTAGATGAGCATGAAAACTATAAATTTTTCATTTTTATTTTTTTAAATGAGCAAAAATAATTGAGATCAAGAAAAAGAATGAATATTTGTTTTTGTTTGTAAAAATAATACTACTCAACTAAAAATAATAAATATTGGAGAGTTTATGAGTTTGATTTTTTTTTTAAAGTAGATATGCTTAGAAGCACTTTCTTCTCTTTCTCTCTGCAAAGAAAAAAATAAAGTTTCTTTTGGACAGATTAGTATAAAACTTGAATTTAAAAAAAAAAGATGAGTATTAGAGATATTAAAGAGAATGAGCACAACTTTCTTTCTATCACTCTCCCTCTACAAAAAAAATACCAAAAAAAAGAGTAGAACAATAAATATATGAAACACAAATATATTTTGTTAATGCTTCAAAAAAATTAAAGGAAAAAAATGGTTTAGTTTTTAAATAATGTGGCTAAATTTTTTTGAAAAAAGAGTTAGGAACCGCTATTAAAAAAAACAATGAGAAATAAAATGATTTTTTTTGTTTAAAAATGGACAAGCATTAGAACCTTTACAAAAAAAATGAATTCTCCTTACAAAAATCTGTATACTTTCAAGAAAATGCAATTACAATGATAATGGGTTTGATTACCATGAAAATATTTTAACTCAAGAAATAGCATTAATGACAAGCATGAAAGTGAGAAAAATAAGAATACATAAAAAAAATTAAGTTACCTCTCATAAGCAAATCATAGAGACAAGAGATTTAAAGTAGAAAACTAAACGTATCAAAAAAAAAAAACCTATGTGATATTATTAAAAGGCTTGCAATAAAATATCTCTAAAGTACAAAAATTGAACAAAAGCACAAAATAAGAATAGAGAGATCAAGATGAATCTTAGTGAAAAAAGACGAGAGGAGGAGCTTTTTTATAGAGCTAGAGGAGGAAAATAGGAATTACATAAGACCCTATTATGACCTTACAAACCTTTCAAGTGTGTGTCTTAATCCCCTACAAGAGAAAGGTGTGTTCCAAATGGAGAGAGGAGTTACTCATGAAAGTAACTCCCAAATCCTAAGAAAGAAAAAGGAGAGAGTGACACCTAGAAGAATTTGGATTTATGTGAAATAAAAATTCACATAAATATAAATTCTTCACAAAGAAAAAAAAAACTTAAGGTAAAATAAATTATCTTAAATAAAGGGTAATCCTAACAAAACCTTATAAAACTCTCAAACCATTTAAATTTATCTTTTGGAAGGGCTACAAGAGATGGTCTTAATTGAAAAAAAATTATAATTGTATATATTTGACTCTCCTCATCTATTGATAGTGTTAAGAAGACTCTTCAACAAAGATCTCATCATGAATCTATTATCACAGTCATGAATCTAATGTATTGCACACAAAGAATAAACTATCTCTTATCTACTTTATATCAAATAGTTTACAATAGAGATGTACAAATAGGTAGAAGATAGGAGAATCCTAACCATCCCATGTATGTGGGACTAACTTCCCTAATATAAGTATAAGTAAGGCATAAATTTATCATCTTCATGAATGTGGGATAAATGTCTCCAATAAAATAATACCTCAGTAAGCTAAAGAGTATGAAAGTAATATCCTAAATCAACACCCCCCTTAAGCATAGCCTTAAGCATAGCTTAAGTGGGTACAATAAAAAATGCAATGTGAATCTATGTGTCCCTATAGATGTCAATCTATCTTGTTAGAGTATATAAATGTTAAGTTGTTATAACCACCAAGTAAAAGTAAGAATGGTGTTAAATATGAAGATCATTGAATATGAACACTACATTCCAAAATACTAGGTAGAGTGATAAACTCAAAGAATCAATGCTTGAATACCCTCCAACAAGATGGTGAGAAGTGAGCATAAAGACTGATGGGACTATCACACTAGTATCATTAGTGGGGATATCATACTAGTGTCACTATAATAATTACCAAAAAGGCCATGGAGACAAGTAAAAAATCTTCATATGGATTTTGGTAAATAAAGTGCCTAGATAAGATACTTATGTACAAAGGAGGGATCCAAAAAAATACTTAAAAAATATAAAATATATATATAACTCTCATAAAGTAGAGAAAAAAAAAACCCCATAAGAAAAACTCCCCTCCTCAAAAGAGAGAAAATAATAAGAGAGAGTTGTAAATCCCTCCAAATATGATGTTCAAGTAATCCACACTCTAAGTACTCAAAAGTCACAAAAAAATTCAATTTTCATGAGTGGTCTAAATCTACTACTTGATCACAAAAATAACTAACATTGAGCTTCATCAAAATATCTTCAATCAAGTATACTATCAGTAGTGTTGAAAATACAAAAACGTACTACATATGAAAGAAACGCTCAACATCTAAGAAACAGAATCTACACTACACTCCCCCATATTATTGATTGGTTAGAGTGATGCTAAAAAAAATTATGCACATCCTCCTCCCCCCATAATGCTAAATGGGTAGAGTGGAGGAAAAAAGGTATATATGAATAGTCTGAATATACTACTCAAACACTAAACAAATTGACACTATATACACCAAGAATAGCTTCATATGTTGTGGAAGACTATCAACTATCAAAAAAGTGATATCAAATATATAAATATAATTTATCAAATAGAATGGTTGTGTCAGTGATGGAAGAGATAAACAACTAAAAAGGTGCATAAAATAGAGAACACAAACGCATAAAGGTAGACAAGGTTGAATCAACAAACCCCCTATGACACTTTATAAATCAGTGCAAGTACAATATATTTCATACACAAAAAAATACCAAATTAAAAAAAATAAAATGTTGGATTTCACTATAATAGCTCTACATAATGAGACTATCAACCTATCAAAAAATCCATTATAACTCATGAGAGATGCTTCAAAAATAAGAAAACAAAAAAGGTGTCTCTATAGAAGAAGGTAAGGCGTTAAGAAAGGGGCTTTGATGGAGACAAAAACTACAAGTGTGTCAAAGTGTCAATTGCCAAAAAATGACAACCTATAAAGCACATGCAAAGGGACATCGAACTCAGTCTAAAATACATTCAATATAGTATAAAATGTAATAATGGACAAAGAAGTAAATCCCCACAGACACATGAAGGTAGACAAGGTTAAAATAGTAAACCCACCATGGTTATTGTATAGCCCTCTTTAAATTTGACACTTTATATTTTAGTACATTTTTATAAAATAAATGACACTAATAGATTGGACATAAAAAATATACATTTTTTAAAAAAAATCACTCGATTTCGAGTTACCGATCAAAAGATATATTTTTTACAAAGTTATCATATCATAAATAGGTCAAAAATAAACCATTGTACCAAAAAATATTAAATGCTTAGAAAAAATTAAATTATTTCTACTAGATATATAAAAAGTGTGTTTGAAAGAAATTTACATCAAAGGAAAAGAATAATCTTCTACATAAATCAATCTTCCATGCTAATTTTTCACTTTCAAAACAAGATCTAATGTTTTTTCTTGATTGTGCATAAAAAAATCATAGAAAAATAGATTCATAGGGTCAAATTCAGACCCTCATATCTCCTTGGATATTGATTATAATATTTATTATAATAACTTTATGGAAACTTCTCAAAGTTTTCTTTCCAATAGTGAAATAATTTTATGAATCAAACACTTATGTGAAGAAAAAATTGATCTGCAAGATAGTCATGATTTTTTTTTAAAACTTTATAGCTTCTCCAAAAAAATGTATGGCTAGCAAAATAGATCTAATCAACTCAAATGCAAATCATTATGACTAATTAGATCTAAGTACAATAGATCTAAGCATACTCAAAACTAAAAACTTTCCACAATAGAGATGTTTTAAATATGAATTAAAAAACTTAGATCTAAAAAGAAACCATACAACTTATCTAAGGAGTGGACAAACAATATGAAAAATGATAGTTGAAGACCACTTTGACACCATTATAGAGTTAAAAAGACTCTTCAACCAAGATCTCTCTATGAATATATTATTGCAACCTTGAAGTTAATACATTATACACAAAGAGTAAACTATCTATTATCCACTTTATATCAAATAGTTTATAATAAAGATGTACAAATAGGTAAAAGATAAGAGAATCCTAATTATCTCATACATGTGGGACTAACTTCCCTGATATAAGTAGAAGTAAGGCATAAACCTATCATCCTCATGAATATGGGATAAACATCTCTAATGAAATAATACTTAAATAAGTTAAAAAGTAGGAAATTAATATCTTACACCAACACCCCCACCTTAAGCATAGCTTAGGTGGGTACAATAAAATATGTAATGTGAAGCCACATGTCCCTATAGATGTCAATCCATCTTGTTCAAGTACATAGATGTCAAGTCAGTGTAATCACCAAATGAAAAAAAGAATGGTCTTTAATACAAGGATTATTAAACACTCCAAAATCTTGGGTAGAGTGATAAACCTGAGAAATCATTTCTTGAACACCCTCCAATAAGATTGTAAGAAGTGAGCATAAAGACTAGTGGGGCTATCACACTAGTGTCATTGGTGGGGATACCATAATGGTGTCACTATAAGAATCACCAAAAAGGCCATGGAGACAAGTAAAAAATCTTCATATGGGTTTTGTTAAATAAATTAGTTAAATAAAAGATCCATGTACAAAGGAGAAATTCATAAAAACACTTAAAAAGTGCAAAATATACATATAAATCTCATAAAGTGGAGGAAAAAAAGAAAACCTATAGGAAAAACTCCCCCCCCCCAAAAAAAAGAGAGAAAAGAATAATAGAGAGTTAGAAATCCCTCCAAATATGATGTTAAAGTAGTCCACACTCCAAGTACTCAAAAGTCATAAAGGAACTCAATCTGCATGAGTGGTCCAAATCTACTACTCGATCCCAAAAATAACTAACACTAGGCTTTACTAGAATATCTTCAATCAAGAACATTGTTAATAATGTTGAAAATATAAAAAAGTATTACATGTGTGAGGAACACTCAACACTTAAGAAGCATAATCTACACCACACCCCCCATACTACTGACTAAGTGGAGTGATGCTAAAAAAAATTTACATGCACACCCTCCCCCCATAATTCTAATGGGTGGAATGGAGGAAAAAAATATGTACAAGTGGTCTAAATTTACTACTCAAGTACTGAACAAGTTGACACTATATACACCAGGAATAGCTCCATATGTTGTGAGAAATTATCAACTATCAAAAAGGTGATGTCAAAGATATAGATATTATCTATCAAATAGGATGACTTTAACAATGATGGAAGAGACAAACAACTGAAAAAGTGAAAAGGTGCCCAAAATAAAGCACATAAATGCATGAAGGTAGACAAGGTTGAATCAACAAACCTCCATGACACTTTATAAATCAATGTGAGTACAATATATTCCATACACAAAAAAATATCAAATAAAAATAAGTAACACACTATACTTCACCAGAATAGCTCCAAACAATGAGATTACCAACCTATCAAAAAAGCCATCACAATTCATGGGAGATGCTCTAAAAATAGGAGCAAAAAAAGTGTCTCCATAAAAGAAAGCAAGACATTAAGAAAGGAGATTTGATACAAGTGTGACACAAACTACAAATATGTCAAAGTGTTAGTTGATAAATAATGACAATCTATAAATCACATGTAAAGGGATGTTAGACTCAGCCTAAAATACATTCGAGATAGTACAAAGTGAAATAGTAGATGAACAAGCAAATTCCCACAAACACATGAAGGTAAACAAGACTGAAATAGTAAACCCCCCATGGTTATTGTATAACCCTCCCTTAAAGTTAGCACCTTATATTTTTGTGTATTTTTATAAAATAGATGACAAAAATAGATCAAAAATAAAAAATATACACTTATGAAAAAAAGATTCTCGATTTCAAGTTACTGATCAAAAGATATAGTTTTTACAAGGTTATCCCATCATAAATGGGTAAAAAACAAGCCATTGTATCAAAAAATATTAAATATTTGGATAAAATTAAATTTTTTTCTACCAGATCTAAAAAAAATGTGTTTGAAAGAAATTTACATCAAAGAAAAAGAGCAATCTTCCACATAGATCAATCTTCCATGCTAATTTTATACTTTAAAAACAAGATTTGATTTTTTTTCTTGATCATGCATAAAAAATCATAGAAAAACATATTCATAGGGTCAACTTCAGAGCCTCAAATATCTTTGGATATTGATCAAAATCTTTATTATGAAAAATTTATGAAAACCCCTCGAAGTCCTCTTTCCAACAGTGAAATAATTTTATGAATTAGACACCTATGTAAAGAGAAAATTGATCTGCAAAATAGTCATGATTTTCTATAAAAAAAAACTTTATAACTTCTCTAAAAAATTGTATGGTCAGCACCACATATATAATCAACTCAAATTCAAATCATTATGACTAATTAGATCTAAGTATAATAGATCTAAGCATACTCAAAACTAAAAACTTTCCACAATAGAGGTGGTTTGAATATGAATTAAAAAAACTTACATCTAAAAAAGAACCATACAACTTATCTAAAGAGTATACAAAAAAATACAAAAAATAGTAGTTGGAGACCACTCTAACACCATGATAGAGTTAAAAAGACTCTTCAACCAAGATCTCTCTATGAATCCATTATCATAGCCATGAAGCTAATATATTGTACACAGAGTAAATTATCTATTATCCACTTTATATCAAATAGTTTATAATAGAGATGTACAAATAGGTAGAAGATAGGAGAATTCTAATTATCTCATACATGTGGGACTAACTTTCTTAATATAGATGGAAGTAAGGCATAAACCCATTAGTCTCATGAATATGAGATAAACATCTGTAATAAAATAATACCTAGGCTAAAGAGTAGAAAACTAATATCCTACACCAACACCCCCCATTAAGCATAGCTTAGGTGGGTATAATAAAAAATGCAGTATGAAGCCACATATCCCTATGAATGCAAATCCATATTATCAGAGTACGTAGATGTCAATTCAGTGTAACCACTAAGTGAAATTAAGAATGGTGTTGAATACAAAGATCATTGAACACTCTAAAATCTTAGGTAGAGTGATAAACCTAATAAAACATTTCTTAAACATCCTCTAACAAGACATTAAGAAGTGAGCACAAATACTAGTGGGGCTGCCACACTAGTGTCATTGGTGGGGATACCATACTGGTGTCACTATAAGAATCATGAAGAAGGCCATGAAAAGAAGTAAAAAAATGTAAACCCTCCTTGGTTATTCTATAACCCTTATTCAAATTTGGCACTTTATATTTTAGTGTATTTTTAAAAATTAAATGACACCAATAGATCAGACATAAAAAATACACTTTTTTAAAAAAATAACACTCAATTTTGAGTTACCAATCAAAATATATAATTTTTACAATGTTATCTCATCATAAATGGGTCAAAAATAAAATATTGCACCAAAAAATATAAAATGCTTAGAGAAAATTAAATTACTTCTACCAGATCTATAAAAAATGTGTTTGAAGGAAATTTGCATCAAAGGAAAAGAATAATCTTCTACATAGATCAATCTTCCATGCTGATTTTTCACTTTAAATACAAGATTTGATTTATTTTCTTTGATCTCACATAAAAAATCGTAGAAAAATATAATTGTAGGATCAATTTCAAAGCCTCATATCTCCTTGGATATTAATCAAAATATTTATTATAACCATTTTCTAGAAACCTCTCAAAATTATATTTTCAACATTGAAATAATTTTTTAAATCAGACACCTATGTGAAAATAAAACTCATATGCAAGATAGTCATGATTTTTTAGAAAAAAAACTTTATAATTTCTTCAAAAAATTTATGGCCAACACAACATATCTAATCAACTCAAATTCAAATCATTATGACTGATTAGATCTAATTATAACAGATCTAAGCATACTCAAAATTATAAACTCTCCACAATAGATGTGTTTTGAATATGAATAAAAAAACTTAGATCTAAAAAGGAACCATACCACTTATCTAAAAAGTAGACAAACAATGTGAAAAATAGTAGTTGGAAAAATGCTAGTTGGAGACTAATCTGACACCATGATAGAGTTAAGAAGACTCTTCAACCAAGATCTCTTCATGAATTGATTATCATAGCCATGAATCTAATGCATTGTACACAAAGAATAAACTATCTATTATCCAGTCTATATCAAATAGTTTACAATAGATATGTACAAATAGATATAAGATAGAAGAATCCTAACCATTCCATGTATGTTAGATTAACTTCCCCAATATAGGTGGAAGTAAGGCATAAATCCATCATCCTCGTGAATGTTGGGATAAACATCTCCAATGAAATAACACTTAAGTAAACTAAAGAGTAGGAAAGAAATATCTTACACCAACATCTACATCAATGATCATTATAATGCTATTGTGCCATAAAGGAAACATATTATTTAATATATTAACTCTATAAAAAAATTGGTATATGATTACACATGCAATACGGTGATGGTGTCTTCCTCCTCTTTCATCTCTTTGATCTATAGACTCTGGCATTGATTTCCATTATGGTTATGCAATTGTTGGCTAAATATAAGGTTGGTTTCATGTACATTTGATCAGACAATTGTTGGATTTGGCTACATCCTCCCAAGCATTTTCTCTCTATTCTCCTTTCTCTTTTTCTCTTTTTACTCAAGTGGTTAGTTTAGTTTCTAAGTTATAATCTGAATCTATTGCTTATCTTGATTACATGTTGTTTTGACTATTATTGTTTATGCACTGTTGAATCCTTGCAATAGGTGTCTCTTTAAATCAGTTATTTATTCATAGTTAGACTATTTTTCTAGTTTTATAGGCATAATATCTTTATTTTTTAATGCACATTCATCTAGATGAAACACACACATAGGCTCCTAAATGAAATGGTCACAACAAGTTGATTGGGTTGCCCTATGTACCAAGACTTGGTAACCAAGACCTTGGGGAGATTTATTCAAACAAGTATCCTTTCAGGAGAGAAAGGGACTAACAACCCTTGCCTAAGTTAGTGTGTCAAAAGAATTCATCAATAGAGTCTGACTCTACTTTTACAAATGTGTAACAAATCTAAAATATCTCAAATGATAGGTTATGGTCTCTATTTATAGGTTTCATATATCCTCTCACCCTCTATCATTTGTTGCTTCATCAACTCCACCTATATTTATTTTTTAAACTCTCAAAAACTAAGTTCACATGTCCTTCATCTAGATCCTTCTATAAGATTACTTTCCTTCTCCATATGTTCCTCAAGCTATATTGATCTATGATCATTTATATTCTCTTTTTCTAGATGACTTATAATTGGCAGTTTGATTATCCTTGGATTTTACTGAGCTTCTGTACAAAAATTATTCCTTGTTAATCTTATTTTGTGCACCTATGTTCCTTATTTTGTCTTTCTTTCTTGCACATTATTCTCTCATGTGTGTGTTATATCACATATGCAGATTGCAAGATGTTTTATGTTATTTTAAGCATGTCATGTACACATCATCAAACTTATCCTTTATTGTGATGAATGCTTTAAGCAAATAATATTGGTCAACATACCCCATATTAAGTTTCTCATTTATTCTCAAATGAGTTTCAACTTTATTATGTTATAGTTACTTCTCCTTCAAGTACAATTGTTATCCCTACCCATTTTTCATGATATTTTCTTCCATTCATTCCATCATTCAACTACCAACTTTATCTTTTATTTCAAATCTTATGAATCACTTATCAACTTCTAAACTATCACTTTATTATGTTTATTATCTTCATATTAATACAACATGTCTTTTACTTCTTGTCCATGTTTTCCATATAGTTCATGCATAACCTCTTCCTCTTTTATTGTCTTCAACTGAAACTCTTAAAATAGTCCCTTTAAACTGATATGCTTCTTGGCCATTTATGATTTGAATGATAATACTTCAAATTTATTTGATTTCTCAGCTTTACCTTTGTGAACATACATGCACACTATCAACTCCTAATAAGTTGCCTAGTCTTAATTTAACCAAGTGTCCATGAATTCATGTGCATATTGTAATCTCTCAAACATTTTTGTTTCCTATTTTTCCTTCAACCTAAGAGCATTTATATATTTGGTAACTTCTTCCACATGATAACTCTACTTCTAACTCCCTTAACTTCTTTGAATGAACTTTTTCATTTGTTGGTTTTCTCTTTCTGAGGTAAATGTAATAGGTATTTAATGGCTAAGAAAATTATTTCCAATAAATCCTTTTCATTCACATCTATGCCTTTCTATAATTTCATTCTCTTTTTATCAATTACCCTTGTCAATTGAGTAATTTATTTTTTCATTTCTTCCTCTATTTCAATATATCTTTGGGAAAAAACTTTTTCTCAATAAATATATTTCCTTGTCTACTCTACATCTCTAGTCATTAAAATACTTTGTCTCATTATCTCTATGGCTAACCTCATCACTATTCTAGCTTTCTCCATTATCAACCTTCATGGATCACATGCCTTTATCCCAATTCATACTCCATGCTTGATTCCTTGTCAATTTCTTGTAATGGCACCAATTATTTCACTAGAATATCAAAACATGGAACTTTCATATAACTATTATAAATATTCTTCAAATGTTTACGCATAGTATAAGTCACTTTAATGTTCCTTAACATACCCCTTGATATTTATGACTCCATAAATTATATTTTACAATTTATATTCGTATGATAATGTACATTTTGTCTATCTAATAATATCTTTCAACATTTTAATGACCTCTTCCCATTGAAAACCTACCTCTACCTCTTGTTTTGTTTTATTGTCTCCTTGAAAAATTCTCTTTGGATTTTAATACAAATTCATAATCCTCTTCCATGGTTTTCAATCTAACCATACTCAACTCATATCTTATGTTAATTATAAAACCATCTATATATATCTTTAAAAGTTCTCTTGATATACCTTGTGGTGATAGGACCATATTGCTATCTTGTATAACTCCTCAATGTTTTATTTCACATTGAGCTCTCTTTGCCTCAAGTTTTACAACTTCTTCAATAAATCCAACTGATAATCTACACTAGAAATTTTTCCTTTGACTCAGCATACATTGTATCCCAATAGGTGATATTTTACTTTCCTTTTCTATTCCTCTCAATTTGTACTTCCTTCCACCATAGGCTTGCATGACCTTTCAGCTTGGTTTGACTCACTTCCATGATTTTTGGATTAATTGTCTCATCAAACTCAAAGTATTCTTCCATCTCCATAACAAAATCTATCAATTCCTTGGGATTATTTTTTTCAAATAAGTTTGGAACTTCCATCTTTAGTATTCTTCCAATCTTAGAGATATCTCTAATGAGCCTATCATTACCCACATCCAATTATTCATTTACATCCTCATGTTCTTCTTCTTTAGATCCTTTTTACTCTTAAATATCATCACTTTATTTTTAGGTGAAAAACCTCCCCTTATTCCTTATTCAACAAGATCCAATCTTGCCTTCATAACTCTCAACAAGTCCATAACTTCATCTAATTTACCACCTAAATTTGCATCTCCTCTACCTTTGCCAACCATTCTCCTAGGAACCATATTGATCTCTTTTCAATGTTAACCTATTGTTTCAATCCAACAGATCAAAATCCTATGTAGGTGAGATATAATATCTCAACTAGACTCAAAACCAGCCTTGATACCAAATAGTGTAGGTCAAGGATAAGGGGTCCAATGAAGGATGGTGTATCCTTGTAACCAAAACTAAACACACAACTTGATAAAGAATGATTTTCATAGAGAAACAAATACCTTTATTATTGAAATATAATTTTACAAATATTATACCAATGTCACTATTCTATAAAAGCAATGAAGAAAAATTAAATTCTATAGATCCAAAAATTGGATCTTTTTCTTATCTCTCAAAGTTTACCTTTACTTATCCCCCATTTATTTATTCCTTAAACACCCCCACATGATCTCTTTTCTTGTATCTATGACTCTTAAAATTTACCCTAATATTATTAAAACATGTAATTTTATAAAACCTAATCATTATGGGTTATTACTCTAATTATTCAATTAACTCATGTGAAACCATTGCTTAATGCAAAATGACACCACTTGCAAACACCTATACTTTTGGCACCATATAGGGAACACTTAATTTGGACTCTATTTTTTTATTGTAATCTATTTTTATTTTATCCTTGGGTTTTGCTAGATCTCAAAAGTATTTAAGGAAACTAACAAGTTATCTTCCACATTGTAGCAAAGGATAAAAACACATGTTTTTGGTTGATTTTAATACTTCACATTATGATCGAATGTTATTTATTCAATAAAAACAATTGTGTTATGGTAAAAAGTTTTTTGAAAGAGTAGAAGGGAGATTCAAGTTTTGATCCAACACCATGCTAGGTTATTCTCCTTCTACTTTGGATAATTTTACTTTGGGAAGTTCTTACCTAGATCTTATATTTATGATTTTCTTATTTGGGAGTATTTATTGATGTATTTCCCTAAGAATTATTATTATTCATGGTTCCTACACTTAAACAATGTTTTTTATGTGTTTGTTTCTCTTATGAGGTAATCTTAAACTTTCACTTAATTTCTAAATTTATCCCCCTAAGTAGATTTAAGGATTCCATAAATTTCATAATATACCTTTGTTTTTAGGAATATTTTCCTCGTATTTGGGGGATGATTTGTTTAACATAAGAAAAAAATTCTCTATATATATACCTCCTTGCATGAATAATATAAAATGGGCAAACATTCAAAATCCTATTTTTGGCACCATACTTCAATGGCATAGGCTATCTTTATAGATTCCATCATGGCCTTAGCTATGTTGGTAATAACATACATACTAGCATAGGTAGATAATTCCTTACTCTTTGTTTAATTATAAAGATAAATAAACTTTTCAAAATTTTCCATGATGTTATAGAAGATATATTTATCAAAATTAATAGTCAAAACTTGCACAACCAAATCCATAATGGCACCTCGTAGATCAAATATTTCTCTAAATTTATAATAGATTCTAATACCTTAGGTATATATAACATTTTGGAAAAACTAGGGACCACATAAAAAAACTTATCCTTATCTTCTAATTTTTAGAGGGTCACTTTCAAAAAGCTCACTCCCTCTAACTATATATGAAATATACAGGGAGCCAAAATTTAATCATTAGTTATGCATAAAACATTCAATTTTCATTCATCCATTACTTTAGAGTTTACAAATAGAAATTAAGAGAAAAAGTGAGGAAAATATATCAAAAATAGAGTAAATTGAGTGGACACACTAAACAATAAGTACATCAAGTAGTGAATACATAGAGAAAATACAACAAGCATACTAAGATCATATAAAACATAGATAAACATGTCACAATAGATAATACATAGAAATAAAAGAAGCCAAATATGGTGATAATATAAATCAAGTAAGGTACATACAATAAATAGTGACAATAAGGAAAGAAGAACAAATATAAAAATGTGACATGTAGATTATACATAGACAAGGAAATAAATCAAGTCAAACACAAAATAATAATTGAACTAATATAACCAAGAAAGGAAGGAAACAAAGTAAAAAGAGATATATAAAGAGTAAATAGAGCAAACAAATCAAACTTATAAATATAAACCAAGTAAGTCACATAGATTAAATAGAGATGGTAATAAATACACACAAAGTATCTATATAGATAATATATAAAGTATACAAAGATAGAAAGAGTGCATAGAGTAGATAAATTCATAGAAAGTGTAAATAGACTATAAAAAGAAAGCAAGGAAGGCACATTGAGTAAACAAAGACAATAGGGAAAGTATACAAAGATAGAAAAAGAGTAAGTATAGTAGATGTAGAAAGAAAGGAAGGCCTATAGATCAAATAAATAAAGTAATGAAGGCACACAAAGTAAACAATAACAACAAGGAAATTATATCAAACATAAATACGTGATATGCATAGTATAGAGAGATAAGAAATGAGCATGTCAAGAATAGATCAAGAAATGTAATGATATTAAAAATTAAGATCCCATATTATATTTTATGTTGTTAGTAGTTGGAAGATCATAAATTTGGTTCTGCAAAAGTCTAGTCATATTAGAGTAGGATATATTTACATGTTGGCTTGTTTCAGTTTTGTTCCTCTTGTACATGATTCATTAGGTTATACATATGATTAGTTTTTATTTTTATTTCTCAATGCATGCTTCAATATAGTTGGGATTTATGATACACGCATTTTTGTTATGTGTTATAGTAGGTTTATTTATATACATGTACCATGTATAGTTAAGTTAGGGTTAAATAGATACATATATGTTTGGAATAATATGGGGAACTTAAAAAATAAGGCTGTACTTCCTTGGTTAATAATGAAACAATGTCAATTTATGGTTTTGGGTGTAAGGTTTCATGTTAGGAATTAAATGGATCTCTTTGTGAGTACTAGTAAGTTGTGTTTAGATTTTATTTTATGAATGAGTACAAAGTTATACATGGCTTGAATAGAAATTGAGAATATTTTCCACCATTAGTTCTCTCTTTTGGTGTGTAAATTATTTAGATAACTGATAAGTAGTTTAATGAAGGATAACCGATCCTACCGACAAAAGTGAAACATAAAGTTTTTTCAAGAATAAATTGCATAAAGAAAAACATACCTTACTTATTACAATAAAATTTTAATTTTTTTTTTACCAATCATACTATTATAAGAGATAAAACAGCATTAAAATAATGAATAAGAACTACATTCCATAGATCAAAAAACTAGATCTTGTTCCCATTTACCTCAAGTGGTGTATGTTTCTTCCCCTTTCTTTCTTCCTTCACCACCCCACTTGATCTTTCTACCTCTAGATATGTCTCCTTTAACTTCCCCTAAGATACATGAAATTCCCAATATGGTAGAATTAATAATTTTGGTTTATTTTAATGCTTATGAAAGTGAATTTGGTGAAACCATAATTTAATGCAGATTGACAGTATCACAATTGATCTTGTAGACATGAGTAGTTTTGTCATCATATAGAAACACTCAATTTGGACCATGTTTGTTATTTAAAACCAAATTTTATCTTATCCTTAGTATTTATATATCTCAAAAATCTTAAAATAACCCAAAAAAATTTATTCCTCATTTCAACAAAGGAAAACACACATTGAAAACACACTACACATGTTTTTGGTTTATTTAATATTGCACATCATACACAAATGATCATGCATCAGACGCCTTAGATAAGTTAAAAGATCCATGAGATACTATTAATGAATCTTTATTTATCTCCTCCAATGATTTTCCATATATAATAATCTCACATTCACCTATCCAAGTGGAGTCTTCTACTGCTTTATCCTTCCACTTGACCAAATAATTTTTGTATTCTTTGTTTTTATTTTCTATTGATGATTTTAGAACCAATCACTACATCAATATCCTATCCATATTTTTGAGGAAATTTTTATCTCAAATATGGATTCAAATAAACTAAACCAATTTCATCATCATGTGGTTGAATTTAATGAAAAGGATATAAATCTTTTATATTGAAGATGAATGAGATATCAACCCCATCTGGTAAAAATATCTCCTAGACATTTTTTAAAAACTACATAATGATCTTATATGAGAAAATAATTTTCCACTTTATCTTGTTTTATTTTACATTTGGAAACCTTTCCTTCTTCTATTGTGCTAACATAAAGTCCCTAACATAAATATCTTGTCTTCACTTGAGATCAACTTGGTACATATATCTCATGGTGCTTTGCTCCAAATTTCCCATTACTTTTTGATGCACTTCTTGCTTATGCTTTGCATAATTTTCAATGTTATTACTTTCCTATTCCAATCACTAATACCTATAATTATGAGACACATATTGGACTACACCCATAAACTATTTGAAAAATAAACTTTGTTGTACTCTGATAAACTAAATTGCTGTAAAAAACCTTAACTTATGCTAAGATCAAATCCCACTATTTGGGATTATTTTCCACCAAACATCTTAACAATTTTCTAAGATATTTAGTGACTACTTCCTTTTACGAATCAATTTTTGGATGGTATGTTGAATTAATACTCAACTTGGTACCCAACTTATTCCACAAGGCCCTCTAAAAATGACCTATGATATTAGTGTATCTATTTGACACTATGGCTTTGGGTAATTGATGTAGCCTCACTACTTATTTGAGGAATGAATTATTAATTTTTTTAGTGTCACTAGTATTCCTACATGCAAATAAATGTGTCATTTTTAAAAATATATTAAAAACAACAAAGATAGAGTCATTACCCTTTTGTATCCTTAGAAATGCATGCACAAAGTCCAAGCTAAAGTCTTCCCATGGTTTTTTTGGTATAGGTAATGGCTTGTAAAATATTACATTTTGACTTGAACCCTCAGTATATTGACATATGCTAAAAATTTGCCCAAAACTTATAACATGTGTACTTATTCTCAACTAATAGTATTTTTTTGCTAAGTTTTTATAATTCTTTTTCTTTGAAAAAATGACTAGCCAATCCTCAACTATGCTTCCCTTTTATCTTTTGTTCCTTCATTAATCCTTGACGTATACACAAATGATATCCTTTTTAATAATAATCCTTTTGATACAAAATAATCTAGTCATGGAGTACTATCTTTAGTCACTAGATCTTTACAATTTTCCCAAATCTGAAGTCAACATCTTTTTTATACAAATATTTCATGAATTCAAACTGAATCACCTCTTTTCTCATCTCAATCAAAAAGAGAAATGTTCAATTCCACACATCCAAAAATTTATAATATTTCCCATTTCTATACTTCAAATCAAAATAATAGATTTTAATAAAATAAACTCACTTGATATGCCTTTGATTTAGCTTAACTTGGTCATATATTAACTCTAGTGTTCGATAATCCAAGTATAAAAAAAATCTTTTGAAAGCAAATAATGTCTCCATTTCTTAAGAGATTTCAAAATTGCATAGAACTCTTGCTCATAAATTGAATATTTACTTTTGACATCATTAAAATTCTTTTTGAATTACATAATGGATTTTCTCTTTTAAATAAAAATTGAGCATATCACTACCCTAATGGAATCATAATTAGCTTGGAACACCTTGTTGAGATTTGATAATGCTAACACTAGCTCTTTAATTACCTTTTTATTTAAAATTTTATAAATTTTCTTAGCTACAAATATCCACTTGTATTTTTATATATCATCTCTTATAGTTTCCATTATGGGTGCAAAAATCTTATTGATTTTTACAATAAGCTTCTATCAAAAACTAGCTAACCAATGAAAAATCCTAGAATTCAAATATAATTTTTGGCATTGGTCATTCCAAAATGGCTTTCCCATTTTTCAGATTCATCCTCAATCCATCCTTTGAGACCAAAAAACCCCAAATATACCAACTTTATCTTCATAAAATTGAACTTTTTGATGTTTATCAACAACTTCTCTTCTTTTAATATTTGGAACACTTACATCAAATGTGTTTTATGATCTTCTTTTATCTTAGAATAAATTAGAATGTCATGTAAACAAAAAAGTAAAAGAACTTACCAACAGTAATAGCATAATGTGGTCTACATGTATAATGCACTACACTAACCCTATATACAAGTTTACAATTCAATCTGAATGAAATACACCAAAAACAATCATGATTTCACAATAGAAAAATATTGAAATAGTTAAAATGGACAAAGTTAGGTAGCTAAGATAATTATCAAATTATATCAAACTATGTATTTTTTAAGGCTGAAATTAATTGGAAACATGTCCATAAACTGAAATTAAAAACCATAAATATTTTTACAATATGATAAGTTTGAAAATGTGACCAGGTGTGTAATATAAAATTTTGGTCATAGTGTGTGGTCATGTTTACTGATATTCTTGATCAGGGTAGTGAATGATTCTAACATTTGTATCATTTTTTAAACAAATTTACATGATCACATTCCTCTACTTATGTAATCCAAAAACCTCACTCGTATTTTTTGGATCTATTGTGTATCACCTAGACATACTTTTCCTTTATTGAAATTATAACTTACTCAAATCACCTTGAAAAAACTTAAAACAATGGGTGTAGTTATGAGGGTATTTTTAGTAATCATCATGTTCTTTGATAAGCTAGAAACTATCACTAATGAATTTTGTAAATTAATCATGGTGATACAAGCCCTAATTCTTATATGTTTTTTCTCAACATGATCAAATCAATGATGAAATATAAGGACTTAGAATAAATATATGATGTAATAATTTTTTGTGCTTTTTAGTCTCTTTGATAGTCCTACGTAAACTGGACTACATATTAAAAAATAGAATAATCCCTATGTTGACATATCACTTAAGCCAAAGACTTAAGTTCTTACCCAAGGCACAACTCTAAACCACCAAGAACCTTGTTATAAGAATACAATGTAAAACAATAACCATGTTCATCAACTGTAAAAAATAGAGAATAACACATTGAAACCTTAAGTAAGATAAAAACATATCAAAGTTCAAAAACATACATCCATTTCAACATCCATAATCATCCTTTATATGCATTCATCATAGATCATATCATGACAGTGACCACCATGACTTAAATGATATATAATCATATAATAATACTAAACACTAATATTATCTCTTCTCTTTCAAACCCTATCTTGTTTCCCAACCTTGAGCTTTGACTCTACATCTACAAATATGAAGAGTCTTTAATTAGAGGTTAATTTTTTATTTATATGTCTTTTTCATCCCCTCATCCTCTACAAATTATTTTTTATCAATTTCACCTTTATTGATTTTACCAACTCTCACCAACTTGGCTCTACATGTACTTCTTATAGATCCTTCTAGAGTATTAATTTACTTCCTCTCCATAGGTTTCTCAAATTGAATAAATATGTGATCATTTGTATTCCCCTTATCTAAATGCTTTACAACTATCAGTTGTGAGTAACCTTGGATTTTTTTGAGCCTCTACACACAAATGATTCATTATTAATCTCAATTTTGTGAACTTATATTAGTTATTTTTTATTCCTTTCCCACACACTATTCTCTCATATATATTTTCTATCACTTATGCACATTTAAATATGCCTTGTGTTATTTCAAGTGTCTCATATGAACATTGTCATACTTAGTATTTATTGTGCATACTTAGTATGGGGGATTGCATTGTCATTACAACTTTCTCTAGATCTACCTCTTAATGACTAGACTGTATGGTTATCTTATATAACCCCTCAATGCAATCCTTTACATTGAGCTCTCTTTACCTCAAGTTTTAAAACTTATTCAACAAATAAAATTAATAATTTTCATGTATAAATTTCTCCTTCAACTTGTAAATCATTTTATCCTCAAAAATTATCTTTTGCTTTCCTTTTATATTCCTCTCAATCTATACTTCCTTTCACCATAGTGTTGTATGACCTTTTAGCTTAGTTTGAATAACTTTCACTCTTATAATGTCAACCACCTCACCAAAATCAAAGTATTATTCCATATTCATAAGTAAATATATTGATTCCTTGGGATTAAATGTTTATAAGAATTTAGTAACTTCCATTTTTATTCCTCTTCCAGTCCTTGAGATATCTCTAATGGGCCTATCTTTACCCACATCAAACATTGACATGCTCAAGTTTTTATTATTTATCTCCTTGATATTATTAATCATCACTCACTTATCTTTAGGTGAAAACCCTCTTCTTATGTATTCTTTAAAAACATCCATAAATTTATATAATCTAATAGCTACATTTGTAACTCCTCTACCTTTGCTAATCATTCTCCTAGGAATAATATTGATATCTTTTTAGTGTAAACATATTCTTGTAATCCCATGGATCACAATCATATTTAGGTGAGATTTAGTCTCTCAAATAAACTCAAAACCAATGCAAACACTAAATAGTGTAGGTCAAGGACAAGGGGTCCAATAAAGGATGGTTTATCCTACTAACAAAAACTAAACATGTAATTTGTTGAATAATGATTTGAACAAAGAAATGAAAACCTTTATTATTAGAGTAGTTTTAAAAAAATGTAATAATTTTACTATTATATTAGAATGATTAAGAATAACTACATTTTATAGATCCAAAAATTGGATCTTGCTCCTATCTCTCATATTTGATCTTTATTTATCCCCCCTTATTTCTTCCTTAAAAACCATACATGATATATTTTCCCCTAGAGATACCTATTCTAACTTCCCCCAATATTATTGAAACACCTAAGATGGGAAACCTAATCGTTATGGTTCATTACTCTAATTTTTTAATTGACACATGTGAAATTATTACTTAATTCAATTTGATAATTTCACAATCACCCCTTGCAAACACTAGCAAGTTTTGGCACCATACAATGAAAACTTGATTCATATTATATTTTTTTACTATAACTTACTTTTATTTAATCCTTTGCATTTTTTGGAGCTCAAAATTATTTAAGGAAGCTAACAAAACCACTTCTACTTTGTAACAAAGGAAAAAAACAAATTGAAAACTCACCCTAACACAATACACATGTTTTTGGTTGATGCAATATTTCACATTATGCATGGATGCTCCTGAATTAATATTAAAATTTGTGTCATTGTATAAAAATTATTTTATACAAGGATAATGGAGATTAAATTTTTTACCTAAAACTATGCTACATTATTCTCCTTATGCTTTAACTACTTTTATGGTTTTTCCCTAGATCTTGTATTTATGCTTTTCTTTTTGGGGGAGTAATTCTTGGATGTATTTCCTTGAGATATAATTTGACATGGTTCCTAAACTTAAACTATTTTTTGTGTGTGTGTTTATTTCTCTTATGAGATAATCTTAGGCTTTCAATTGAGTTCTAAATTTCTCTCCCTTTGGTAGATTTTAGGATTCCATAACTTTAATAATCCACCTTTGTTTTTTAGAGTCTTTTGATCCTATTTTAAGGTATTAGTTATCTAACATGAAGAATTTTTTTGTATATATCTTATCTCCCTACATGAGTAACATCAAAATGGAAAATATTCAAAATCTAGGTTTTGGCACCATACTTTGATGGCATAAGCTATCATTACATATTCCAACATGGGCTTAGTTATGTTGGTCATATATATATATATATATATATATATATATATATATATATATATATATATATATATATATATATATATATATATATATATATATATATATATATATAATTCCTTACTCTTGGTTGAATTAGATAGACAAATAAACTTACCATTTTTTCCATGATGTTGTGGAATATATCTTTATTCCAAAATTATAAAGGAATATTACACAACCAAATCCATAATGGCACCTCCTGGATAAGCTCTTCCTCTAGATTCAAAATGGGTTCTAATACCTTAGGTATAGATTGAATTTGTGAAAAACAAATGACCACTTGAAAAAACCTTATCATTGTATTTTCCTTTTGGAAGGTCACTTGTAAGAACTCATTTGATAACAAGTTAATCAATGGTCACACATAGAACCTCAAATTTTATATCATCCATTGCTTTAACTTTTCCAAACATAGAGTTAAAAAAAAGCAAGGAAACATATCATAAATATAATAAACTAAGTGGACACACCAATTGATAAGTACATGAAGTAGTGAAGACATCAAGAAAACACAACATGCATAGTAAGATCATATCAAACATAGAGTAAACATGTCACACATATTTTAGCCATAGAAAGCAAGGAATCCACATAGAATAAACATAAAAACTAGGGAAGCCACATAAATTATAAAATGACAAAAAGGAAAGTAGAAAAAATATAAACATGTTTCACATAGAATATACAGAGACAAGGAAGTACAACACATCAAGTGAAAAACAAGAATTAAAATGATATAACCAACCAAGGAAAATGCATACACTAAATAGAGATAAAAAAAGATTAAATAGAGAAAATAGAGAAAGAGAAACCAAGTAAAGCACATAGATTAAATGGAGAAAGCAAGGAATTCACACAGAATAAATAGGATGAGACCGAAATGACACAAAGATAAATAAATACTAAATATAGTAGACAAAGTCATAGAATGTGTAAATAGAATAAAAAGAAAAAGCAAGGAAGTCACATAGAATAAATAAAGATAATAGGAAAAGTATATATAAGTAGATAAAGAGTAAATATATTAGGCAACTAATTATAAAGAGTAAATAGAGTAGATGTGGAAAGCAATGAATACCCATATATTAAATTAATTAATTAATGAAGGTGCATAAAGTAAATAATGATAATAATTAAATTATATCAAACATAAACATGTGACTTGAAAAGTATATATAGTTAGGAAAGGAGAGCACATCATGCATTAGAGAAAGAAATATAATGATATTACAAAGGAAGCTTACCTATTTTACTTTGTATGTAGGCTAGATATTAAATAAATTATATTAATTAGTTTGGGGTGTATTGTATTGGTGTGAACATAGGATTGAAATAGGGGGAGATTAGTATTGTGTTATTGAATAAATCAAATCAATCAAAAACTCACCAAACTAACACCCTAAGCCTATCTCAAAGGAGGAGCTTAGTTAACAAAACAAAAATGGAAACATCACTAAAACATGAAAGAA
Organism: Torreya grandis; assembly: GCA_037957365.1. NCBI lineage: Eukaryota > Viridiplantae > Streptophyta > Pinopsida > Cupressales > Taxaceae > Torreya > Torreya grandis. The sequence goes on from JARHVA010001955.1 coordinate 2,613,086, forward strand.
AGACCTTCATTCACCTTCCTTGGATACTTCAAAATGTGTGTTATAATGGCTTTGCTCAGTTTGTGCTCATGAAGTCTGCATCAATGAAGTATGTTTACCTCCATCTCTCCTTGGCACCATGTTTGGCTTTGGCTTATCTTGGCTTGGCTCAATATTTGGGCATTATAACACTAAGATGCAATGAGTTTTTGAATGCATTTGGGCATTATAAGTTTGGAATAAAATAGCTTCTTAAATATATTTTAGCATGATAACTTTACACCAAAAATAGCTTAGAAATGATAATCATGGCCTCTCTATTTATAGATTTTTGAGATTGATCAGAATCAACCTGAACTACCCATCCCAAGATGAAGATGTGTGGCTAAAGATTAATTAAATTATGTAATTAAAATTCATAAATAGTCTCATCAATATTGGGATAGAGGTGCATTGAATAAGCATGGAGGGTCTTAATGAGGCATGCAAAGCATAAATCATGATATTTATGGCACTTATGGCTTCTGGATGCCACCCCATAGGATGATGTCATTTGATGATGTAGTTAATGACAATCAATTTTCAATAAATATTTATTCAACAATTTCCATGTAAAATTAACTTAAGGACCTAATTTGGTTTAATTATCTCTTAAGCATGATTAAGCATTTTGATGCAAACCCTGGCTCTTTGTGTATAAATTACTCAAATTTGTCAAAATGTCTCGCTATTGGCTCAAAATTTGACTAGATTAGAATTAGGATGCAATTTCAGATGCATTAGATTCATTATAACATTTATAATTTTGTCAACACCAAATAATAAAGACACATGTATTATGCAAGAAATTTGATAGAAAAGAGCAATCCAGAGCACCCAAGTGCAAAATTGGCATTTTGACTTGAAATGATCCAATAAAAGTTAGTTACTTCATAAAATGTATTTCCCCATTTAATGATACCCTAGCAAAGATCAGCACTTAAATATAATAATTTCAACTTTTTTAATGTGTTTTAGTGTTCTTAGGCCAAATTATGCATTTTGGTATAAATTGGTCAAGAGTCTGGTTGGAGTTTATCGGTGACCAATTTTAGGTGTCTACAGTTTGCCCCTATTTGGGAAGGTGTTGCAAGTTATAGAAATAATAACATCTTCTCAAATAATGAGAAGGTCTTGTATGCCAAAAAGAAGATGATGGTTCAAGAACAAAGCTCCAAATGGTGTTCAGGTAACCTAGGATGATACCCCCTCGAGGGAGTTTCCATCACATTTGTTAATGGATGGTCCTTCAAAAAGAAGCAAGAAGAAAGGTGGAATTAACCCGTGGATGAGATTAATCCAAACAAAACATGCTTGCATGAATTGATTTAAAAATAATATTAATTTTCCCAATGGTGGTTATAATCAAAAATAAAGGTCAAAAATAATGAATTGCCCATAGGCATTTATAATCATTTAGATGACCTGGATTGGACAAAGATGGCGGTGGCCCAGTTAGGGCTGATTAGCAAGCATAACTCAAGGATATAGCCTAGAATATAAATTAAATATGAGTAGGAATAAAGTGATGAAAGAGATGAATAGAAGAATAAGATTGATTAGTGTGAATGATTTAGTTTTACCTACCAATGAGGACATGTTCATCCTTATTAGCAATGATACAACTAGAATGGTCAATGGGTTGATTTGATCAAGGGTGGGATGATTTGCCAAGGTGCCAATGAAAAAATTCTACAAATCCATTGATTTTAGACCTTCTTGAAGCTAATTTTTGTTGTAGCATGTGACAGTAGGCATCATGATATACAACACCATGAAGACTATCCTAAAATATGCATAAAGACTGACTCTCGATCCAATAAAAATTTGAAAACAATGCACCAATGATAAAAACCATGATGATAATGTTGACATATGAATATGGATGGATTCAAGTGTAAGTGCAGGAAAGAAATAACCCAATGAATGCATATAGATTGAATCAAGGTAACAGTACTAAAATCAAATAAATAGGCACACAAACAAACAAATAAGCAAAAACAAATAAATAAATAACTCAATATAAACCATATGAACATTGTGCCTAGAAAATAGGTGACAAATTAATAAACTAACTAAATGGGGGAATAGAAGAAAAAGAAGGGGGGGGGGGGGGTGTTAGAGTTGTCTCCATATGCACTAGGCAAGTGGACACTGCATACATAGTTTCATGGATGTAATATCCAACAAAATCTTCAAGTCAAATGTAGTTCTCCCAAGAAATGGGAAGAAAATGATAACTAATGAAAACAAATAGAATAGATGTGGTAGAAGAATAGGAATGGTCTTACAAAATGGAAAGTGAGTGGGAGAAAAGGCCAAAAAGGATGGGGAAAATAAGTGATAAGTGATTTGTTGATAACTTAGTAAGGGTTCCCAGAATCCTTAAGGCAAAGAAGTGGTCAATGTTTTTGGGTTTTTTTAATAGCTTTATAAATGTTTTTGGAATTTATGGAGTATTGAAACTCAATCAAGAATGATGAGATAGTAGATGGTTCAAGCTCATAAAATAATGAGAGCATTAATTAGGTTGCTCACAAAATAGAGAGAGTGTGGCTTGGATTGCTCATAAAATGATGAGAGCATGGCTAGAAAGGGTGACTGAATTAACCTCAACAAGTATCGAGTGTTGCCTATATAGTCCCAAAATAGGACCTCAACTCATTATAATTATGACAATCATGACATTTATGAATATAGGATTGAAATAAGGGTATAATAGTATTGTGTTAGCGAATAAACCAAATCAATCAAAAACACACTAAACTAACACCCTAAGCCTATCTCAAAGGAGGAGCTTAGTTAACAAAAAAAATGGAAAACACAACTAAAACATGAAATAAAAACCTTCCTTCACCTTCCTTGGATGCTCCAAAATTCTTATTTTTGTGGCTTGTTTGGTTTGTGCTCATGAAGTCTACATAAATGAAGTATGGCTACCTCCATCCCTCCTTGGCACCATGTTTGTCTTTGGATTGCCTTGGCTTGGCTCAATATTTGGTCATTATAACACTAAGATGCAATAATTTTTTTAATGCATTTGGGCATTATAAGTTTGGCATAAAAGAGCTTCTTTAAGATATTTGAGCAAAGTAACTTTGCACTAAAAATAGCTTAGAAATGATATTCATGGCCTCTCTATTTATAGATTTTTGAGATTAATGAGAATCAACCTGAACTGTCCATCCTAAGATGAAGATGTGTGGTTAAGGCTTAATTAAATTATGTAATTAAAATTCATAAATATGCTCATAAATTTTTGGGATAGAGGGTCATTGAATAGGTATGGAGGGTCTTAATGAGGCATGGGAGGCATAAATCCTAATCTTTGTGGCACTTATGGCTTGTAGATGCCACCCCATAGGATGATGTCATTTGATGATGTAGTTAATGACAATAAATTTCTAATAAATATTTATTCAAAAATTTCCATGTAAAATTAACTTAAGGCACTAATATGGTTTAATTAGCTCTTAAGCATGATTAAGCATTTTGATGCAAACCTTGGTTCTTTATGCACAAATGACTCAAATTGGTCAAAATGTCTTGGTATTGGCTCAAAATTTGACTGGATTGGAATTAGGATGTAATGTTAGATGTATTGGGTTCATTATCCTATTTAGGATGTTTTCAACACCAAATAACAAAGGCACATGTCTTGTGCAATAAATTTGATAGAAAAGAGCAATCTAGAGCACTCAAGTGTAAAATTGGCATTTTGACTCAAACTGATTTAATCAAAGTTAGCTACTTCATAAAATGAATTACCCCATTTAATGATACCCTATCCAAAATTGACACTTGAATATAAAAATTTCAACTCTTTTAATTCATTTTAGTATTTTTAGACCAAATTATGTATTTTGATAGAAATTGGTCAAAAGCCTGGTTGGAGGTTATCGGTGACCAATTTTAGGTGTCTATAGTTTGCCCCTATTTTTGAAGGCATTACAAGTTATAGGAATAGTAACATCTTCTCAAATAATGAGAAGGTCTTGTATGCCAAAAGGAAGATGATGATTAAAGGATAAATCTCCAAATGGTGTTTAGGAAGCCTAGGATGATGCCCCCTTAAGGGAGTGGTCATCATATTTGTTGATGGATGATCCCTCAAAAAGAAACAAGAAGAAATGTGTAATTAACCTATAGTTGAGATTAATCTAAATGATAAAATGCTTGCATGAATTGATTTAAAAAATATATTGATTTTCCCAAAGGTGGTTATAATCAGAAATAAAAGTCAAAAATAATGATTTGCCCATAGGTAGTTATAATCATTAAGATGACCTAGATTGGATAAAGATGATGGAGGCCTAGTTAGGGTTGATTAGAAATCATAACTCAAGGATATAACTTTAAATATAGATTAAATATGAGTAGGCATAAAGTGATGAAAGAGATGAATAGAATAATGATATTGATCAATGTGAATGATTCAGTTATACCTACCAATGAGGAGATGTTTGTCCTTATTAGAAATGATACAACTATAATAGTCAATGGGTTGATTTGATCAAGGGTGCGATGATTTACCAAGGTACCAAGGAGAAAATTTTATGGCTTCATTGATTGTAGACATTATTGAAGCTGATTTTTACTATAGCATGTGATGATAGGCATCATGATATAAAACACCATGAAGACTATCCTAAAATATGCATAAGTACTGATTCTCAATCCAATAAATAATTAAAAATAATACACCAATGATAAAAACCATGATGACAATGTTGACATATGAATATGGATGGATTCAAGTGTAAGTACATGCAATGAATCACCCAATGAATGCACATAGACTAAATCAAGGCAATAGTGTTGAAATCAAACAAATGGGCACACAAATAAACAAATAAGAAAAAATAAACAAATAAACAATTTAATATAAACCATATGGACATTGCCCCTATAAAATAGGTGAAAAATAATAGAATGGGGGAATAAAATAAAAGTAAGGGGGTGGCCAAGCTATCTCCATATGCACTAGGCAAGTAGACGTTGCCTACATAGTTTCATGGATGTAATATCTAATAAAAACGTTAGGCCAAATGTAGTTCTCCTAGGAAATGAGAAGAAAATAATAACTGATGAAAAAAATAAAATGGATGTGGTAAAATAATAGGAATGGTCTTGAAAAATGGTAAGTGCGTGGAAGAAAAGGCCAAAAAGGATGGGGAAACTAACTAACAAGTGATTTGTTGATAACTTAGTAAGGGTTCCCAGAATCCTTAAGGCAAAGAAGTGGTCAATGTTTTTGGTTTTTCCTAATGATTTTACAAATATTTTTGGAATTTATGGAGAATCACAACTCAATCAAGAATTATGGGACACTAGATGGTTCAAGCTCACAAAACATTGAGAGCGTTACTTAGGTTGCTCATAAAATGGTGAAAGCGTGGCTGGGGTTACTTGTAAAATAGTGAGAGCATGGCTGGAAAAGGTGATTGAGATGACCTCAACAAGTATCAATCACTACCTACATAGTCCCAAAATAGGACCTCAAGTCACTATAGTTCTATCAAGCATGCCATTTTTGAACATAGGATTGCAATAGGGGGAGATTAGTATTGTGTTAGTGAATAAACCAAATCAATAAAAAACACACTAAACTAACTCCCTAAGCCTATCTCAAAGGATAAGCTTAGTTAATAAAACAAAAATGAAAAACATAACTAAAACATGAAAGAAAGACCTTCCTTCACCTTCCTTGGATGCTCCAAAATTCTTGTTGTAGTGGATTTCTTGATTTATGCTCATGAATTCTACATCAATAAAGTATGGCTACCTTTATCTCTCCTTGGCACCATGTTTGGCTTTGGCTTGGCTTGGCTTGGCTCAATATTTGGGAATTATAACACTAAGCTGAAATGATTTTTTGAATGCATTTGGGAATTATAAGTTTGGCATAAAAGAGCTTCTTGAAGATATTTAAGCATAATAACTTTGCACCAAAAATAGCTTATAAATGATGTTCATGGCCTCTCTATTTATAGATTTTTGAGATTGATGAGATTCAACCTGAATTATCCATACTAAGATGAAGATGTGTGGCTAAGGATTAATTCAATTATGTGATTAAAATTCATAAGTAGGCTCATCAATATTTGGGATAGAGGGGCATTGAATAGGCATGGAGGGTCTTAATGAGGCATGAGAGGCATAAATCCTAATATTTATGGCACTTATGGCTTGTGGATGCCACCCCATAAGATGATGTCATTTGATGATGTAGTTAATGACAATCAATTTTCAATAAATATTTATTCAACAATTTCCATGGAAAATTAACTTAAGGCCCTAATTTGGTTTAATTAGCTCTTAAGCGTGATTAAGCATTTTGATGTAAACCTTGGCTCTTTATGCACAAATTACTCAAATTGGTCAAAATGTCTCATTATTGGCTCAAAATTTGACTAGATTTGAATTAAGATGCAATGTTAGATGAATTCGATTCATTCTCCCATTTAGGATGTTGTCAATGCCAAATAATAAAGGCACATGTCTTATGCAAGAAATTTGATACCAAAGCACCCAAGTGCAAAATTGGCATTTTGACTCAAAATGATCCACTCAAAGTTAGCTACTTCATAAAATGCATTGCCCCATTTAATGATACCTTGACCAAAATCACCACTTGAATATAAAATTTTTAACTCTTTTAATTCATTTTACTATTTTTAGGCCAAATTGTGCATTTTAGTAGAAATTGGTCAAAAACTTGGTTGGAGGTTATTGGTGACCAATTTTAGGTGTCTAAAATTTGCCCCTATTCAAGAAGGCATTACAAGCTATATGCATAGTAACATATTCTCAAATAATGAGGTCGTGTATGCCAAAAAGAAGCTGATGTTTGAAGAAAAAATCTCCAAATGGTGTTTAGGAAGCTTAGGATGATGCCCCCTTGAGGGAGTGGCTATCACATTTGTTTATGGATGGTCCCTCAAAAAGAAGCAAGAAGAAAGGTGAAATTAAATCGTGCTTAAGATTAATCCAAATGATAAAATGCTTACATGCATTGATTTAAAAAGGATACTAATTTTCCCAGAGGTAGTTATAATCAGAAATAAAAGTCAAAAATACATAGGCAGTTATAATCATTAATATGACCTAGATTGGATAAAGATGATGGTGCCCCAGTTAGGGATGATTAGCAATCATAATTCAAGGATATAACCTAGAATACAGATTAAAGATGAGTGGGTGCAAAGTGATGAAAGAGATGTATAGAAGAATAAGATTGATCAGTGTGAATGATTTAGTTGTACCTACCAATGAGGAGATGTTTGTCCTTATTAGCAATGATACAACTAAAATGGTTAATGGGTTGATTTGATCAAGGTTGGGATGATTTATCAAGGTGATAAGGAGAAACTTCTATAGTTCCATTGATTGTAGACCTTCTTAAAGCTAATTTTTGTTATAGCATGTGATGGTAGGCATCATGATATAAAACACCATGAAGACTATACTAAAATATGCATAAGGACTGACTCTCGATCTAATAAACAATTGAAAACAACTCATAAATGATAAAAACCATGATGACAATGTTGACATATGAATATGGATGGATTCAAGTGTAAGTGTAAGTAAGTAATTACCCAATGAGCTCACATAGACTAAATCAAAGCAATAGTGCTGAAAGCAAATAAATAGGCACATAAACAAACAAATAAGAAAAAATAAACAACTCAATATAAACCATATGAACATTGCTCCTAGAAAATAAGCAACACCTTAACAAACTAACAAAATAGGGGAATAAAAGAAAAGGAAGGGGGTGCTTCAGTTGTCTCCATAGGCACTAGGCAAGTGGACGTTGCCTACATAGTTCCATGGATGTAATATCCAACAAAAACTTCAAGCTAAATGCATTTTTTCCAAGAAATGGGAAGAAAATGATAACTGATGAAAATAAACATACTGGATGTGGTAGAAGAATAAGAATGGTCATACAAAATAGCAAGTGCATGAGATAAAAGGCCAAAAAGGATGGGGAAACTAAGTGACAAGTCATCTATTAATAACTTAGTAAGGGTTCCCAGAATCCCTAAGGGAAAGAAGTGGTTAATATTTTTGGTTTTTTTATCAGTTTTACAAATGTTTTTCGAATTTCAAGAATGATGAGACACTAGATGGTTCAAGCCTGAAAAATGGTGAGATAATTACTTAGGTTTCTCATAAAATGGCAAGAGTGTAGATTTGGTTGCTCATAAAATGGCAAGAGTGTGGCTAGAAAGGGTGACTGAGCTGACCTCAACAAATATTGAGCATTGCCTACATATTCCCAAAATAGGACCTCAAGTTACTATAGTTCTATTGAGTGTGTCATTTATGAACATAGGATTATAATAGGTGGAGATTAGTATTGTGTTAGTGAATAAACCAAATCAATCAAAAACACACTAAATTAACACCCTTAGCATATCTCAAAGGAGGAGCTTAGTTAACAAAATAAAAATGGAAAACACAACTAAAATATGAAAGAAAGACCTTCATTCACCTTCCTTGGATGCTCCAAAATTCTTGTTGTAGTGGCTTGCTTAATTTGTGCTCATGAAGTATGCATCAATTAAGTATGGCTAACTCTATCTCTCTTTGGCACCAGTTTGGCTTTGGCTTGGCTTGGCTTGGCTCAATATTTGGGCATTATAACACTAAGATGTAATGATTTTTTGAATGCATTTGGGCATTATAAGTTTGGCATAAAAGAGTTTATTGAATATATTTGAGAATAATAAATTTTCACCAAATATATCTTAGAGTTGATGTTCATGGCGTCTCTATTTATAGATTTTTGAGATTGACCAGAATCAACCTGAACCATCCATCCCAAGATGAAGATGTGTGGCTAAAGATTAATTCAATTATATAATTAAACCTCATAAATAGGATCATAAATATTTGGGATTGAGAGGTATTTAATAGGCATGGAGGGTCTTAATGAGGCATGGGAGGCATAAATCTTGATATTTGTGGCACTTATGGCTTGTGGATGCCACCCCATAAGATGATGTCATTTGATGATGCAATTAATGACAATCAATTTCCAATAAATATTTATTCAACAAGTTCCATGTAAAATTAACTTAAGGCCTTAATTTGGTTTAATTAGCATTTAAACATGATTAAGCATTTTGACGTAAACCTTTGCTCTTTGTGCACAAATTACTTAAATTGGTCAGAATGTCTCACTATTGGCTCAAAATTTGACTAGATTTGAATTAGGATGCAATGTCAAATGTGTTGGATTCATTATCCCATTTAGGATGTTGTCAACACCAAATAACAAAGGCACATTTATTGTGCAATAAATTTGATAGAAAAGAGCAATCTAGAGCACCCAAGTGCAAAATTGGCGTTTTGACTTGAAATGATCTGATCAAAGTTAGTTGCT